>JALLAZ010000048.1:0-27961 GCA_036939755.1 Stephanodiscus triporus
AAGTGGGGGCGCGCCGGTGAAGGAAGGAGGCGCACATATCATGCATTCACGAAGAAGGAAAAAAAAGCCACAGCGCCCACGTCCGAGGATCGACGAAGGCTCGATATATCGATAAGGGGGGGGTAACGTAACGCAACGCAACGCAACGCAACGCAACGGAACACACCACTCACAGGATGAAATAGACCGGCCGATCCAGCTGGCCGAACACGGCCTGACCGCACCACCACGGGAGGCTGATGTACGAGCATCCGAGGGCGTAATTCCCCGCCCAGCCGTTCTGCTTCAATTTCAAAGGCGGGGCGCTGTAGATGTAGGAGATGAAAGACCCGAACACGCTCAGGGCGAGGACCACGGGGAAGTCGTGCCCCGTCCATACGTCGAGGCCGTACGCGATCCCGAGCCCGCCGAGCAGGAGGGACCATATCTGGAATATCACCTGACCCTCGCTAATCGCGCCGCTGGGGATGGGACGGTACGGCTCGTTGATGGCGTCGATCTCGCGATCGTACCAGTCGTTGATGGTCTGGGTGTACCCCGTCAGGAACGGGCCGGCGAGGACCATAGCGACGAGTCCCTTCAGGGCGTCCTCGAGTCCCAGGAGGACGTCCCTGTCGTTGGGATCGAACGGGTTCCATATCCAGTGGTAGTTCCCCGACGCCGCGGCGCCGCACATGACGCCCCACACCAGGGGTATCCACGTCACGGGCTTCGTGAGCTGCAGTCGTATCTTCCAGATGTCGGTGGTGTCGGACGACGCGCCCTTGACCCCGAGGAGCTGACGCACGTCCGCGGAACCGTCCGAGACCTCCCGGTTGGATTTGGGGGGGGAGGCGTCCAGGCGCGTGGTCGACGTCGACGTCGACGTGGACGGGAAGGGGAAGGGGTAGATCTCGACGCTGCCGTTAACCTTATCATCGTCGTTGGTCGGGAGCGGGAGCATGGAGAGGGAGGGCGATCGTGGCTGCCTCCGGCACGACGACACCGACGATACCCCGACAAACGAGCGCGAGACCGGCGAGAACGCGGCCGTCGAGGACGCGGCCAGGAGGGGAGCTGCCAGTAGCAGTGATTTCATCGTCTTCGTGATATTGTTATTTCGCGATGAATCGACTTTTATCTTCTCGGGCCTCGCTCGGTGGCAGCGCATTCGACAGAGAGAGAGATTGAGATGTGCGGTCACAATATCACGCGATATCAGTGTTTGGTGGTGAGTCGACACTCAGTACACCATACCTTGAAGTTGGGGTTCTAATAAGGAATTCGTACATATAAAGACGCTATCTATGATAAATATTTATTTGCGAGTTTTGGAGTCGCTGACCAACGGCCCCGCCTCTGTGCTGTTCCAAGATGGCGGAAACGTTCCAACGTTTTCTGTAGATACTCCTCTATTATTTATCAAGATGGCAAGACTGTAGCCATTGGGGCCAAGGGGAGTGTTTTGGTCTGCCCAGAGAGGAATGAATTCGGCTTCAGTTGGAAGCAGCTCGACCAAGACATCACGGGGAAGCAGTCGGCGATGAGGTTGGGGGATCTTTTTTCTCTCTATGTAGATGGTAAGACTCTAGCCGTTGGAGCCTGGGTGAATCAACTATGGGAATGGTGAATGGTCGAGTCATATCGGGATTCACTTTTTGAATGGCGATGGGAGGAACTGGGAACAAATCAGCCAGGATATTGATGGAGAAGCAGCTGGTGATATGCCATATGCCATGGTTTACAGCAGCCTGGAAGGTATCAGTAACAACTCGATGTGAAACACTCCACTTATTTTACTTCGCGATGGAATGGGTCGGGTGGGTCTACCTAGTGACTCGGACACAGTGCCGGAACGCTGATTTTTCACATGATACCGAATGAGCTCCGTCCTTGGGCGTTTTCATCGAGCGGGTTTTCTCAGATGAATACATACTTTCATTTGGTTTTTCTGCCACTGTCATTTGTTTTTTTCGACAGTCCTGTCCAGATTCGCTCCTCGAGCTTCGCCTCCGCCGCCTCTTGGCGATCGTCGATCGACGGCTTGCTCGGGGCCGGTACCGAGGCTGGTGGGTTGGGACCGGGCGCCGAAGCTGTCTTTGGGGCCTTGGTGGTAGCCTTGGCATTCTCCTTAGGCTTGGCGGCGGCGGTGGGCATCTTTTCGATTTTTTCTTTTGGGGGGAGAGTTTAAAATTTTAAGCGAGGGGAGTGCTGCGGAGTGCTTCGGGGCGAGCGCAGTGAGACCAACCTCGACGAAACTGTGGGGCACGTTTTCCAGGGCCACGATGAGCAGATGTTTCCAGAACTACTGACGTGATGCAACGCTTTTTGGCTTTGGCCGCTCGCCGATGTTTGCGTCTTGGTGGAGGAATAGACCTGTATTGAAAATTCTAGAGCCAGTATTAATTAATCGTGTGTTGGGGAGGATTTTTAAGTAACAACAAGGGTCTTTGGAAGATACTTTCGCGATTGATTCAATTCTTTCTCCGAGAAGAAAAGGTCGCCTTTCTGTTGTTTCTTTTTTCGTTACCCCATCAAATGTTCGGCTGATCTTGTCGAATGCAGCTTGGGTAGAAGGAATGGATTTTTCAGCCGTGTTGGTTGCGGCTATCGCTATCGCGATGGCTTTTAGCCTCGTGGCTTCCTTTCTCGCATGCGTGGCTCGTTCCAGGGCAGCTTCTGTCAGGGCCACGCATTCCTCAGATTTCTTTGCCGCAGCAATAGCTTTTATCGCTGCCATCTCTTGATGGATTTTGGCTGCTCGTAAATTGATTTGGTCCTCACTGAGCAATATAGCAAGTTCTGCCTTTGATTTATTCCTTGATATGTCACCCTTGCTATCATCTGAAGCAATATTCTCAAGTCCTTCTTTTTTTCTTATTGATAATTCCTCCTGGAGTTTCAATGTTTCGATTACTCTTGTGGCATTCTCTCTTGTCTTGTCTGATATCTTGGCCGCTTGTCGAGCATCCTCGGCGGCCTTCAAGGCAGCAAGTTCTTGACCAAGAGCTCGTGCTTCAGACTGATGGGCAACTTCGGTAGCAAGAGCGGCATTCCTAGCCACCTCAGTGAGTTGTATGATGTTAGCCTTGACCTTCTCCATCTCATCTTGCGCATCCCTGTTTGCACCCGATTCATGTCTGCGTATTACATCGTAACCAAACCGATACATCAACAGCTCTGCGAAGGATATTCGCCGTACTTCAGAATGTGTGTCCATGAACTTTCGGAGTTCATTTCTCGTCTTGGCATCTTCGAAAACTCGAGTAATCGGTGCGCCGTTAACTCGTCAGCGAATGTGCCAATCTCTATTGAGTCACACTTTTCTTTGATTAGGAATAGAAACATCGACCACACCAGTTCGCGTGAAGCGAGGTCGTCTCCAGCATCACTTAAGTTGAGAAACCAAATTGCTTGATCTCTAAATGTCATGAAAACGCTGGAGTAACTCATATTGTATTTACAAAGAAAATTTATTACAATATTGCTTATTCATGCCATGAGCTAGCCCGACGTCTCGCCAACAAGAGCGACGCCAGCTAGGGTCCATCTGGCTGGAGGAGAAGATGTCCTTAGCTGTGCATTGAAGTACCATGTAGGACCCCGTTGTTCGGTCATATATACCGGGCACTGGTAAATCCCTCCCACACTGGCTTTATCCTTGGTCACCGCCTTGACGTGGATGATGGGCATTTTACAAAAAATCTCTTTTGGCCTGCTCTTTTGAATTTGGCCGCTCGCAATATCGATACTCGCGCCTTGGAGGGATAGACCTGTAATGTACACCCCATCGCGGCATACGCCGTCAACTTCGTCTGGAGTCATCATCTTGGTGACACGCGTGAAGGTAACCAATTTATCTAGCTCCCATCCGTTCTTTTGTGCACTGCGCAATGAAAACGAAAATGGAAATGGAAATGGAAATAGTTGGCTCCAAGTTGAATAAAAACTATGGATTTTTCCAGAGACTTTGAGGAAGCTGACGAGAACTTACGCAACCTGGCAAATTGCCGTCAAGAAACTAGTTGGATTTACGAGTCCCGATAGCCACGTTACCTTCGGAATTTCGCTTGGATTGGTCATCCACTCCTCTAACTGGAAAAGGCGATCAGAGAAGTTCTTCACCCACAATCGAAGGGACATTTTACTCGGCCAAGCACGCTTCGCCCACGAAGCTGGAACACGGTCCATGTACAGTGCCATCATTAATTCTTCCATCGCCTCACTCATGGTAAGCTCGCCAGCGAAGCCCAGCTGCAGCTCTTTAATTGAGCGTTTAATTTCAGCCAGCAACACGTTCATAACGTCCATCTCTTGAATGAATACGTTTTGGTATGGCCCGATTTCATCCATGTTCTTTACCAAGTCCTCCACATCAAAACGTTTCTCTTCAAACTTCTCAAGTACCTCGTTTGCAGTTGCAGCTGCCACCTGCTGTGGAGATGCTACACCTTCTCCGTTCAAAGCTCCTTTCGGTTGGAGCTCGATCAGCGTACTGAACATGGTGTTGCTTTGCTGGGTGCGGAAATCTATCTCGGCATTTGGATGTAAGCCAAAAGCAATGGGCGTGTCGCCAGTCATGTTTTTGTCGATATGATGGATGTACTTTTCGAAGGATGTAGGAGCGGGACTCATAAAGCTGACGCCCTTTTCATCATTCGCGAAGGGGTACAACTCCATTTCATCGAGTAGTTCGTCTTTCATGTAGAAGTTCAAATACTCGTTTGCCAGGAGACGATCGAAATCATTCACTATGTGCCCTCCATACATGATTTCTCCAAAAATGTATTTGAGATCCTGCCAGGGGATCTTGCCTCCCCCAATATTATCCATGTAGTTTTGAAGACATTTGGCAGAGTCTCTCAAATCCCCAATGCTGAATGGGTATTTCATGTTGTAGCCCATCGGTCCAAACTGCTTCCGTTCCATCAATATCGAGTGAAAGTGACACAGGCCAAAGAGAATACTTTTGGTTTTTGAATCAGCCTCGTCGATGTAATCCTTAGAGAAGAAACACCAAGCACGCTTCAAATTTGCCTTCAGTCCTGCTGGCGGCTCGCTGGTCAACTTGATGCATCTATTCAAAATACCAATTGGTACTGTCGTGGAGGGGTCACTTGTCAAGAACACCCTGAATTTATCGTGACTTCCCTCCACAGCGTACTCATCCAGCTTCTTCTCAAGTTCAATGAGCCATTTAGGCATCAGATGGACATTATTCAGAATTACCCAGTGCCCGTTTCGATGAGCAGTCTCCAAGCACAACATGGCCACAACGTCCTGCCCTTGTCCCATGCTTACGTTGTGGTATGATACCCCTTTCTGCAGACCGTGTTCCGCAGCTTTCTTGTCTAGATCGGCTACAACATTTGCACCTGGACTCAAAATGAAGTATATCGGAGTTTTTGGCGTCGACTCCGCGAGGCAGCTGTCCAATATTTGGAGGTTGCTGAGTCTTGAGTCGCATTCAATGTATGAGTTACCGTCTGGCAATATATTACGAATAAAGCTGATCAAGGCCGAAGTCATGCGGTCGGGTCGTAAGCACCGTACAACCAGCATTTTCTGGAACGGTTGCCTATCAAGACCTGCCCAATCCAACGGCAGTTTCTCGTCTTCGGGTGCTATCGAATTGAACCATTCACGAAATCTTGGCGCAGCTTCGACTAGGTCGTTTGTAAATTTGCCGAACTCCTCGATGTCTGCTAGCGCGGCAGTGGTTGTCCATGCAGAATCAGGAAGCCAATCAAGTGGATTTGGTTTTGTTGTTGTTGGCGCTCGCATGAGAAACTGAAACTGAGCCTCGTTCCAATCCGTGCCAATAATGCCACGTTTCATCAGATTGAATGTTAGCTGCGCCAAGAAAATGAGTTTGTGACGCTCGAATAGCCCACGAGATACCCATGTAAATACGGTTATCCTCAGAGAATCTCGGAGGCTGATAACCCTTTCTTGCAGGTCATCTTTTGCAGGAGCCTTATGCACCGACTTCTTGAAAAAGTACATGAAACTATCCAAAGAGTATTGGTACATGTGATCAATGACGCAGAGCTTGGTGAGGAGGAAATAAAGCATAGCACCTTCGGATGCTTGAGGTCGATACGCCTCGCGGGCATGCTCTACTTCTTTCTGGGTGATCTTGCCACTTTCCACGGCCTTGCTGATTTCCTGCGCTGTCTTCTTTGTTGCCTCTAGACCTTCAATAAGCGGTACGTCACTCAAAATATCTTCGGGAGCATTTGCAAGTCGTTCGAGCAGGTCGTCCTCTAGCTGGACAAGCTGGATTTGGTAGTTGGCAGCGGCTGCGGTTAAAGCCCTGGCCTTTTCCTCGAGGTCAGGTCGCTCCAACTCAACCACCTTGGCTAGGAGCTGGTCTTCGAGCCCTCGTTCAGTTGCAATGAAGTTGATCAGGGTGCATTGCGCGGATATTTCTGGTTTGTAGTGGGGGTTGCTAAGCTTCGTTTGCAAATACAACTGGAAACCTGGGTCATACTCCACTTCTTCCCCTCCCAACTTTAGGTATAGGCCACGTCCCTTCTTGTAGATTGACCGAGATAATACAGGGTCAAGCATGGCGTCAATTTCTGTGCCAATATTCTCTATTATCACACATCGCCCGTTCGTTATTGCGTTGACAAGAATCCTCAACCAGTTCTTCTGCGTCAACTGAATGACGTCCAAGTTACCCTCTTCCTTTTTCATAAGCCATTTGACGGCTTGTGCCTGAGGATCGATTAGAAGTGGCCATCGCTTACAGTTTGTCAACACGGCACCATTCTCTAGTGATACTCGGTCACTCGGAAGGCCTTCGCTGACCATTTTGGCGTTTTTGCCCCCGTCCGAGAGAATTTCGAGTGGGTCCGACCCTTCCGTCATGGGAATGCCTCGACTTTTGAGGTCGGCGCTCCATTGGATTTTCCACAACTCCTCACGTAAGGCTTTGTCAAATGCGCCCACGTACGAAACGAAGCCTGCTGCTAGCATACAATCTCCCACGAGCGTCGTTGCGTTGCTTTTGAGCCGTTCGATTTCTTTTCCCCATCGCACGTTCTCGCTGGCAAGCCCACCAACAAGCCTCTGTGCTAAGTCTGCTCTAGTGGCCAACACCGCGGCTTGGTCTTCAACCACCTTCTTCTCCTGGACGGCCTCCGTGTATTTTTCGTTGAGGATTGCTAACTGTTGTTGGACTTCAGTAACCTTTCGTTTGGCATCCTCCAAGCTAGCGATGGCGGCGGCTTTACTTTCCCTCGCAGCTTGAAGAGAATCCATGAGAGGCTTCACTTTGACGTAAATTCGATTGAAACTATAAATGTTGACAACCCAGGTGCACAAATTCGCCGCGGCTGCTGATTTGGATGACATTTTCTCCGGAGTGAAGTCGGCATCTTCGATGAATGGCTTGAGCAAAGCAACCTCTTCTTCGCTGATGTCTTCACCCCTGAATTCCGATAGTTTCGCTTTGAATGCGTCGACATTTTGCATCATTGCTTTTGCCCGATTCCATGTAAACTTCTTTTCGCTGTACTCTTTTTCGATGAGGATCAGACATGCATTTGTCACCTTGTCAACTCCCGCCGGTGGTTTGCCTAAATTTTTGAGCTCGGAAAGCATGGCCTTGCTCAAGCAATCGACTGCTGCTGCAGCAGCCTCCATTGCTGGCTTCGCCGCACCTAGCTCCTTTTCGGCTTCGGTCTCAATAATCATGGCTTTCTGAGACTCGTCATTGGCCTTATTAGCCTCCAGCTGAGCCCCTTCTTCTTGAACCTGGGCATCAGCCTGCTGTACGCTCATTTCATGGATGAGCTTGTCCGTCGTGACCTTTTTCTCGGCAACCTTCTCCATGGTGATCTTCAAGTCTTTCTGCAATTCGGCCACGTCCTGTGACGTCTTTCGAAGGGTGGATAGACCGACATCCAACCGATCAATGAGACGTTGCAAATCTGCCTGCTTATTTCCAAGCAGGTATTTGAAGAAAGAAATCAACTCTAGGTAGGACTTCGGAGTAACGTAGTTGTATCTGCGCTGAGTCTCCAGATAGTGTCGGGACATGCTGGCAACGCTCAAGTGTTCTTCAGCCATGTGCGCGGCGAGATTCGTCCGAATGTCTGACGATCCACTCATGTCCACATCTTGAAGGAATCGCTCTGCTACGCTAACCAAGGCATCCCTTGGCCAGGGATGGAACTGATTAATGACAGTATTGTTAACCAGGCCCGGGAATCGTCGCGCTCGAACTCTGAATGTATCCCCCACGGGGGAAAACGCGAGGACAACATGCAAATTCTTCTTCACTTTTGACACGAAGAAATTGGTTCTGGCCTCTGGGTTATCTTGAACTCCCACAGATTTTGCCTCATTTGCAATCGAACCGAGAATATTTTCCATATCCTCCTTCGGGAAGAGATCTGGTATCCAACCACTAGTGATCATCCCGTTAATGTAGACCAGAAACTTCTCGTTGACAATTTGAGAGTCTGTCATTAGGAATACAGTTGGTTTGCCCCGCACACCCGCAGCCAAGTAAATCGACCGAAGCTGCTCCTTCAAATCCTCAACACCGTAGTTCGATGTGACTGATATCTGCCTCACTTCAAACTCACTCATGTATGCCGCAAGTCGACACAAACTCTGTTTTCCGGAGCCGCCAACTCCAACCAACATCGCGTTTCCTCCGGGATTTTGGATTATCCTGTTGATTCTGGCAATGTGAAGTATCGCCTGCTTGAAGAGGACAAGATCCATAATGGCATTGTTGTCATTGTATTCCACCAATTTGGCGTCCAGGACGGATTTGAGCTTTTCCATTGATGGTATGGGAAGATAAGAGCCATCTGACGTGGTCACAAAATTGGTAAACACATTATCCGGCTCGAGCAATTCCTCTGCAGTAATAGATGACCCCGCAAGACCAGTCTTGACTATTTCGTTGAAGATGCCGTTGAATGTTTCCACTTCATCTTCTGTCACAAGCCTATCTGAATAGACACGGTGGGACTCATGTGTGAACAGCCTCGCCAGCATGACGGGCTTGACATAATAATCCCCCTTGGCGAGGCAACAACCTTGAAATATGTTCGTTAGTTCCCTCATATTCCAGTTATACATGAAACGCACTGCAGAGGGTAAAAATTTAGTGCTCACAGCCTCGTGAACCCGTATCGCCGTATCGACAATCTTGCTTGTAAGTTCTTGCATGACGGGTTGGAAGGAGCTCATATGCCCTCCAAATAAGCTAGTGAATATTGTGTTGAGATCAGATTGAGATGGCATAGCAATCGCAAAGGTACCAAAGTGGCGCTGACATCGCTCGCAAATTTCAAATGAGCCAGAAGTTGGGTTCATCGCTGCAACGTATTGAATATCCATCAGCTGTTTCCTCATCCCCAGGTCGGTTCTATCGAAGATAGAGCCGTATTGCATATGCTGTGTCAACAATGCAATCGAATTCTGCGTGCCATACGTCTCAACATAAGGTAAGTTCATGTCGTCGATGAAAAATACCATTTTCTTTCCCATGGGTGGACCGAAAGTATTCCGCGATCTCTTGTCGATGTACCCTTCCAATTCATTCTGCAACGTGAACGACGATGTATAGTACGACATGACAATATTTTTGCTCAGAATGCAGTCTTTCTCCTTGTCCAACGAGTCCAAATAGTTCTTTATTATCTCGGTCTTGCCAGTCCCGGCATTACCAACTAGCATGGCATATTTTCCATTCCTCACGAGCTTGTCGAGCAAGTAGGTGATTCGTACAGTCTCAACAGTCTCGACGAACAGCTCGCAAAAAGGAGTTTCGCCAGGTCTTGTTCCAATCGGGACGGGAGAGTATTTTGGCACCATTGATTCCCAATGCACCTGTTCACCTGACCTGGGATCGTAAAAATAATCGAAGCACAGACCATCCTTCGGGAACTTTACCCCGAATTTAGCTGCAAAGTCTTCCGAGAACTTTTTCCTATAGTCTCCTGTTTTGTCAATGATCATGGGTCCGCCAAAAGCCCACATGGCCGAAAAGGCAAAGAGCATCTCAATAGTCTCGGGGGCCATTTTGCCTTCGGGGACTAATGGAAGAAGTCCCTCGAGTAAGTAAATGATTGTGCTGACCTTGTTGATAAGCCGCAGTGATGTGACTTCCTTGTAACCCCTCCTTGTCATTTCAACAAGCGCGTCAACGTACCGATCAAAGAGAGATGGGAGATTGTTCTTCTCTGTTGAGTTTTCCCTGCCCTGTACCCAAGTCTCGACAAGCGGTCGCCAACCAATATCGACTTCATTGATAAAGAGAATCCCCGCGCGAGAAACCGTGGCTGGTGTTGCGTTCTTGAGTGAATTGATTTCAAAGACCATCCTCATTGCGGGCGACAGTGGCACGCGCTCGTTGGATACTAGCGTGAGAACTTTGTTGTCGTCCATCACCGTGTTCATCGATTCAATCCACACGGCGTCGATATCACCATCAAGTACAACCCATTTGTAAGTCTGATAGTCGTGAAAGCCTTGATCCGCAAAATTCTTGCTCATTCCTCTCATTATTATGCTCAGCACTCCGTCTTTCCAATCCTTTGCCAGAGTCATGTATCCATAAAGCTCGTCGCCCGTCACGGCCTTTGGGTTGACAGTTTCCGCGACGCACGTATTCTTTTTCTTGTCAAGGTTGTGTGCGCCTTGTAGCGTCTTCCAAATCGTTGTCTTGGCGCTTCCGGCAGGGCCGAGAAGCATGACGGAGTGTCGCACGTTCAGAAGCTCTTGGAAATTACACGTCTTGTTCACGAACACTTCGTCATACTGTAGGCCTCGCTCCTTTGCCACGCGAACGATTTTCGCCTTCAGACCTTCGTCTACCTTTGACTCTACCGTTAGGCCTGGGAAGAGGTCATTTACAAGTCTAAGAAAGATGGGAATATCTTGGGTGGGCATTTTGGGCGTATTGAAGTCACGAAGGGCGCGCATCAGGACCTGATCCTCGCTCATTGTGGGGTTAGCTCGCTTCATACCCCCAGCCACTCTTAGTACAGACTTGACAGCTCTAAGTCCCCAATCATAGTGTGGCTGTTTTGATAGCAATGCTAATGATAGCTCATACAAGGTATTGAACTTGACAGACAAAGCACGAGCTGTTTGGAAGCCTTCAGCCATCAACATGTTCTCTTGGATCAATTTGAAGTCGGGGCGAATCATAGCGCAAGAGCGAAACAAAGCCTTGAGATTCTCTGGCAACTCCGTTCGGCCGGCATAGCCAGGGTTCATTGTGATGAAAAAACCACAACAGGGAATGAGTGAAATAGTATCTCCCATGAAGTCAAAGTACCCAACCTTTGTTGGGGGGGTCCCCGCAGGTGCCGACTTGAATTCCACTTGCCTATTTTCGGGCCTCGACAATTTAACGATGGCGTCTTGAATTGTTTTCACCTGGGTTGCCACCACAGAAAGAACTTCAATTGGAATTCTGTTGAACTCGTCGAAGCATCCCCAAGCTCCAGTTTGGGCGAGGCCTCGGAAAATGTCAGCAATTGACTGAAAATTCATTTGATTGGAGCAATTGAACACGTAACATGGAGTGGCGAGCGCGCGTGCAAGATCTTTCGTTGTCTCCGTCTTGCCCGTTCCTGCAGGCCCTGCTGGGGCACCGCCTAGATACAACTTGAGAGCCATCGTCAGAGTAATGTAGCATCGATCTGTCAGTGGTGTGATGACAAGGCGCCCAGAGTTGCCAACCCATTCATAAAAGTATTTGCAAGAAAAGTCGCATATCTTCACATTCACATCAAGGGTAGGTTGCTCCCACTCAAGGCGCATTTGCTTCTGCCATGCAAATGCATTCGGTCCTTCGGTCTTTTGTGCCATGAGGCTATCGACAACGTCGCGAGAATGCACATCCATCGTGATGAGCGAAATGATTTTCGTGCGGTCAGCTGCCGATAGATCGCCCAAAACAAGCTGAATGAGCGCCGAAAGGCGGCTGTTGCATACTTGCAAGTATCGTTTCACTGCGTCCTCTTGGCCACCTTCGTACTCCTCAAGCGCCAGTTGTGTTTCATCGGTCCAGTAAATTTGAGTTCCGGTTATGCACAATTGCGCTGGATAATTGAACAACCACTCGTGACGAGTTGTATCGATATCCCAATTCACAGCCTTCTCGACGGCGTCCGATAAAATCACCTTGAGGGACTTTCGCATCGACTCGGTCAGGCGGTTCAAATAAGCCTCCACCTCGCCCTCCATAGTAAAGTGTTCGTACAACGATACCTCCTCTCCGTCCTTGGCAATCATTTTACTCACTGTTTTGTCGCTTTTCTTCCCGTCTTCCAATGTGACAAAGGTCAGATTTGCCAAAGAATCATAGCAGTCGCCAAGGTATGGCACAATTTTTCGTGGGTTGGTCCCATTCGCGAGAATATCAAGAAGAGCAACTGATGAGACAAAGTAGAATCTAGGGAAGATTTTCTTCTTGATATCAAGATACTCGTGCAGTGATTTCTGGCACATTTCAAGCTTCTCGCGCATGCCCCTCAATGATTCGTAGCGACCCTCAACAGAACAAACTTTGACGCAGTTAACCTCAAGCACGGCTTTTTTCATCAACTGCTTGAACTCGGAATCGATTCCTTCGAATCGCTTCGTGTCCTCTGGCAATTGTGATCTTATGTCCGCTGATGCCAAAAAGATGGATTCGAGTGACCCCCATGAACGAGAGACTACCAGCCACATCCTCAGTGTATCATCCACCGTTCGCAATTGACTCTGCCATTGTACAACACGGTCCTTGAAGTACTCCATGAACTGACCCATGCCATAAATACCCTGCAGCTCCATTTGGTGAGCTTCCATGCTTTCAACCACCTCTTCGCTTGGGCGTGGAATGAACGTATCAGTGTCCTTGTGTGGTGAATAGTTCAATTCCATAACTGACCACACCCCGTCGATTTCGGTCAACTTCTTTTCGATCTTAAGCTCCTTCATAGCTGTTTCGACGATATCCTCAATTTCCTGCTTTCGACTATCGAGCTTGAGCATAAGCATGTCGCGGAGCGTAAACTTAGGGTCTGACGGGTCAACTGCCTTGACATTACACACCCGTGCAAGGGCTGTCCAATGGCGCGCTCTTATGGCATCTGCATGCAGATCATTGACAAGGGGCAGTACCGTTGCCATGACAGCCATAGAGTCGTCGATATCCTTGTAAACCTGCCACCCTTTCATGGCAGGATTTGCGGATCCCATTTCTTTGAGCTGCTTCCGGAGGCGTTTATTCTGATCCTCAAGATCAACTGCGTTGACAACGTGCCACAATTCCTTCTCCCAGCCCTCATAAACGCTGCTGACACTTCCCTTGAATTTCCAAAGAAGGATGAGTTGCTTAACTTCACTGCGACTTTCGCCAATTTCTGGGTAGGACGTTGGCTGCAACTCAAACAAATCTTCAAGCTCGCGGAATTTCTCGATCTGCACCTCGAGCTGATCTAGCTTGGAAGTAAATGAATCAATTATGTCAAATGCCGTCGAGCAACCGCCTTCAAACTTAAAAGGAGCTTGTGCTCTGAAGTCTCCGCGGAATTTCCTGATTGAAAGGTAAAATTGGTCCAGGTCAACCTTAAGAGCGTCGACGGAAGCCATTTGCATCGGCAGAATGTCTTCCTTCTTTTTGAATGTCTTTTTCACGACTGCTTCCCACGCCAGAGGGGCCTCTTCCAAGAAATTTCGCACCGTCCGACCTGCAACCATGTCATTCAAAACATCGACGCCATAACGTCGAAGAGTTTGAATGCAGTCTTTCTGCGGTCCAAATAGTTCAGGCACCGAATCCGTTTTGAGCCTCACATCCCGAATGATGGTCATAACTGCCATCAACTCATCCGATTGTCTGCCATGTGACTCATTGACTTGTCGATTCAAACCTTGATTGACAGACTCCATGAATTTGTGGAGATCTGACAACGTAGCGATTATCGACCCACGCATGTGGGAGGTGAAAAGATTGATCCATTTCGTAGCGAAGAGTGAAACATCTCTCTTCGCGGGTGTAATGTCGATTCTCAGCCAGCCGACATCACATGGAGACTGGGCCTTCGCCACATCCGTTTGCGCCTCGACGCACTTTTGAATTGCCTTGTCAAACTTATCCAAGTCCAACAGTCTCGTCCCGTGCTCAGTAACAATGGTCGAATTCTCGCAAAAGTCCTTGAAGTAGGAGGTGAGGTCGGTCTCCCAAAGGTACGAGTATTTATCAAAATTCTTCTTGAGATCATGACACTTCTTGCCGTTGGTGAGGATGGAGTCGGACAGCGATGTCAGCACACTATTAATGGCCGAATCAGAGTGCATTTCTCCCATGTACGTCCCTTCCCCATCAAGCCTCTTAAAAAGTGTCGAGATTTGAAAGAACGAGCCAATCACATTGTCAATCATGTCTGCCATGCCTATTCCGTTTGCATCATGGCCGAGGGGGGGCTGAAAGTTGATGCCATCTGTTCCATTCACAATGAGCATGATTTCAAACAGCGGCAGTCGCCCATCTCTTCGGATAGACTCAGGGTTGATTTGATCTAATAAAAACTCAAGTGATGTAATGATTGCGGCAGACAGTCCATTGACGATGACACTGTTGACGAATTCCACATAGCGTTGCCATTCAGCGGAACTTTCCGAAACCCTCAGCACGTTGTTCGTTTCTTTCAGCAAAGAGTGTATTTGATCGCCAGCGTCCTTGATATTGGAGAAGTTTGAAGCCTGCATAGACTTGAATATTCTTTCAAATTCTTCCTTCTCCATTGGTTTAGTTTTTCGCTCAATCATAGGCCTGTCCCACTTGTTGACAATATCTTGCACTGCGCTCAAATTGTCTTTCGTTGTCTTCAAAATGCCATGTACTACTTTCACTTGCTCCATGGAATCTCCAATGAACTCGGTGACCCCGTCAGACTGCCAGTTCAATGTTTCGAGACCTGGCTGGATAGCAACGTCGAATTTTGCCAAATATGGATCAATGAGTGGCTTCTCCACTGGCAACAAGCTATCCAGGACAGAATTATTCATGTTTACGATGAGATCTAGGTTGCCAGTCCGAGCACGAAAGGTGTCCGCGGATTGGTATATTTTCAGCGCCGAATCTGGCACTGAAAGCCCAAGGAGAAGAAAATACTTGACCTCGCGCAGGAGTCGCACGAGCGCTGGGTCGAAATTCGTGATAAGCTTACGTGATTCCATCCTCCTAAGAAGATGTAATTCAAGCTTGGCACCTGTTATTGTCTCGACGTCATGCCCCCACTCTCCGACCTTTTGTCGTTCGAAATCAAGCAACGATGTCATGATAGCTTTCTGCACTTTGATCACCTCTTTGGCCTCCTCGCGGTCGAGGATATTACGATCCAATTCCTGCATTTTTTCCATAGGAATTTTGGCTCTCGCGATAAGTCCATGGCACCATGTCAAAGCACCACTGATCGGGGGGAGATTACGAAATGTTTCTTTCGGGGGGCTACATCTATATTGGAAGAACTCTTCTTGGATCACCTTCAGATCTTTTCCATACGATTGGATGAGGACAATTTGTTTCACCTCCACTTCATCTTGAATAATCGGCCGATCTAGCAGTTGCTTATCGAAAGTGTCCACCAGTTGAAAGCGGCCGTAGACTGTTTCGCAGTCATCGAGGGCGAGGCCGATAACGGCTCCAAGTCTACGCTCTATCTCCTTCACAATTTTTCGGAATTTAGAGTATTCGTCGTCAAACTGAATGGCCTTTATGTCCATGATGTCATACTCCAAACTCTTCACTGCGTCAACCGTGCGTTGGAAGTCGTCCTTAATTTGCTGGATTGTGGACGTGAGTGTGCTGCCTTTGGTCCCACCAATCTCCACCTTGGCGAGCTTTGAAAACTGAATGATTGTTTTCGTTAGATCCAGAATATCGTGACTCCTCTCGATGAAACAGTCGAGACGAGCGAATAAGGCGCCATTTTGAATGGACCATGGATTCTTTAGGCACTCGTTGGCAACTCTTGTCTTGTAATCAAAGTATGTGCTCTTGAAATTTCCACACACTTTCAACACCAGTGAAAGCTGGTCGACCGCTAGATTGGCCTCTTCGTTCTTGATAAAAGAGAAGACTTGTTCCCCTGATATGAAACGGCAAGCTTGGTCGATAATTGAGTTGCAAATTTCTCGAATTAGAATCACGAGCCGACTGGGGGTGTTGTAGTAGGTAGAGTGCTTCCAAATTAGCATGATAGTGTGCAAGATTGGCTTGAATGTGGCTGAAATGTTCACAAAGTCATCCTCGTTCAATTTATTCACCCACTTCTCCAATGCTTTGAGATGCTTCATGTTGTCATTAGCCTCGTGCCGTGCAGCGTAGACCTCCTTGCATAGCCTGGTAAACGTTATGCAATAAGTGGACTTGGCTTCGTCGAGAGCCTCGAGTACCCGTTGAGTTTCAGTGTTTTGAAGCTGCTCAAAAATTGAGTTGAGGTTGTTTGCCTTATTCTTCCAAAACAAAATCTCCACATCGGGCGTTGGGTGGAATCCAAGTTTGAGTTGCGCCTCGGGATCTTGTTTTAGCACATTCTTGATCTGCTTTGTCCAGGTAATGATGGAACTTTCAAAAAGAGATGTGCGGTTGGTAGATTCGATCAAGGAGCCACTGTCCCCATATGACAGCGGTGTAGGCAATCTAGTTTCTCCCTTCACTTGTCCGCAAATAATAGTTGACGAGGAAATAAACGAATGAAAGCAATCAAATATTTCTCGGCTCGTGAGTTTCCCCCAGCTCATTTGATTCATTTGGTTGGAGAGCACCGGAAGCAACACCTTCGTCGAGACCAGCTCCAGGTTTTCGAAAGAGGACATCCCACCGATTTCGTCAACAAAAGTGCCAGAATGAATGTTTGCTTCCGTCAATTCGCATACCGTCTTTGATATTGCCAAAAACTTCGTCTTTGATAATCTTGGCATTGCCACGACAATTTTCAGGCTTTCTGGAATCAGAATGCATTTCACATTTTTGCTGGAGAAGAATTGCGCAAGGATTTCGCTGAAGATAGAACAGATGTCACGGTTAAGTTTAAAGATCAAAGTTGATTTTCGATGAAGACGATCGGGAGCAGATCTATTACCTTGTGGCTTCTGTCCGAAAGAGTTTATCGAATTTTTCTCCTGGAGAGAGCTTCGAATATGTCGAAAGAACACAATGAACAACGTGCTTGACCCGAGGGTCGTCCCAGAACTTTACTGCATCGCCACTGTCTACCACCATGGCGTTTACAACCCGAGCGTCAAGGTTGTCGTGTTGGAGATAAGTCAGAAAAGAGGGGTGGTAGTCTGAGTCTCGGGGAAGAATATTATTTAAAAAATTGACAAACTGCCCCCCCCACACACACCAGCACCAGCACCAGCACCTGCAGTTCGGGCCGAGCGCTCCAGGTGTACTGACTTTAGTTTAGGTGTATTGCTGTCTCAAGAGGAATCCAGCGAATCCAATGACCAACCAAGACAGTTCGATGCCACGTTGCGGTCCCGCCACGATGTCCGCTACCTCTCTTTTCACCTGTCGTACTTGACTTTTCAACGATTTAAGACTTCCGTCATTCCGTATAACCACGTGAGCTTTGCGCGCCTTTTCCTCCACTGGAATTTGACTCGTGATGCGCTGCCAGCACTGCTCTAATGTTAGGTCTGGATTGCGCTTATGCAATCTTTCCAATTGTAGCGTTGAGTTGCAAGTAACCACAATGACTGTCCCGAACAAAATCCGCATGGGCAATCCGCCCTCAAAAAGAAGTGGAATATCAACGCAAACCACTCGCTGCTTTACATTGGATTTTGGCTTTGAAAGTCTGAGTCCTTCGGTTAAAATGCGCTTGAGCATGATTTTTCGGATTTGTGGGTGTGTGATTGAGTTGAGCTTCATGCGCTTTTGACGATCTCGAAATACCAAGTCTCCCAGCTTGCGACGATCAATCACGGGAGCTGAACAACTCTCTCTTTCCTTTTTTGTCAATATACCACTTCCAAACTCAGAGACTAAGCGATCATAGACGGATTCGTTCTGGGCCAACTGTCTCGGCAGTAAAATGTCGTGTGCGATTCCATCCAAATCTATGATGACAAACTCAGTCTCGGTGTCATTCTGTAATGACTGTAACAAGCTGGAAACAGTCGATTTCCCCGTCGCGATTCCTCCCGTTAGACCCACCGGTTGCAGTGCGGCTCCGACAACTGTACCAAACACGAAGGAGACAATGCGCATCACTAATGACATCAACGCCCCCGCACTGACTCGATCGTATGATATCCCATCATGGGTATCATGACTAGTAGGAAATGTACCCGTCATTTGATGCCTCAGAATGAAAGACGCCGACAGATAGGCAATCGCAATTTTGACGACGATATTTCGCAACCTTGCCATGGGATGACTGCGTCGAGAAAACCGTTCTGTAACAGCTCCGACGACAACTCCAACTGATAGCGAAGAAATGACAAGAGCAAATTCCGTAGCCATCATACGAAACAGGGACCAAGAAATTTCATCCATCTTGTTGTTGTGTGGGTGTGAGAATAACATCGCCTTAGCCAGCCATAAAGAGGTTCGACAGGTTGACGAGTCAACGTGAATTGTTTGAGCTTGTTAGCCACCTGGTGGGGTTGGAGGTTGGAGTTCCTGCCCTCTCTAGTATGTATCGTATGGTACTTACAGCAGAGAGAGAGATAAAAGCTACTTAAGTAGTACTCCGGCGACGGCCAGGCGTAGTTGAGATTGCGATTCTACCTAGAGTTAGCCACGTAATGGAGAATAGAAGTTGTTGTATCTACGATATCTTCTAGTGATAGCTTTCAGTCCTGGCGGCTGGCGGCATGGCGTCCTATCCCACGCGCGACGTCGATCGCCTGTACTGTCCTGTCATCACGTACCAATGCGCCATCGGTCCCCTACGCCCCCGCCGCGACGACGCCGCCGCCGTCCCATCGTCGCCGCCGTGCGTCGCGTGCGCGTACAAGATATGCAACTTTGACGTCGCGCGCGACGCGGACTTCTCCGTACGTGTGCCCAACGCCAGGCCGGAGACATGTCCCAGGTCGTTTTCTTCTTCTTCTTCTTCTTCTTCTTTTTCTTCCTCTTCCTCTTCTTCTTCCCGCGACGGTGGAGATGGTCGCGGCCGCGGCCACCACGGTGACGACGCGTCCTCCGCGGGATACCGTCGGGGGATGCGCGTCCTCGCGATCGGGGACGGGGATTTCTCCTTCTCGTCGGCGATCGCGAGGGTCGTTATCTCATCCTGGGTCGACGACGACAGCGACAACCACGACAACGACAACGAAGACAATCGCGACGCGAAGAATGTCACCGCCTCCTCCTCTGACTCCGCCGGTGAGGGGAGGGGGTGTGTGGTGGCGACGAGCTACGAGGACGCCGCCACGCTGCGCGACGTCTACCCTGACTTCGACGTCACCCTCCGTCATTTGATGAAATCTAGAGGAGACGTCTTCGTGGGATACAACGTTGACGCGACGAGGCTGGCCGAGACGTTGCCCGCTTGTGCGCGAGCGACGAGGTACCATAGGATATGCTGGAACTTCCCCTGCACGGCGATCCCGTCTGGTAAGGACGGGCAGAACGACGCCATGGAACGGAACAAGGAGCTGATACGTAAATTCGTGTCCAGCGCACTGCCCTTCCTCGACGAGAGGTGTGGGGAGATACACATGGCTCACAAGACGAAGCCCCCTTACAACCAGTGGCTGTTGGAAAAGGTGGCGTTGGAGGGGACGTCGTCGATCGACGATCGCGGTCACGAAGTGGGCGATGGAAGGGCAGATGACGATGTCGACGAGAATTCCGGCGATGATGATGATGATGATGATGATTCTTCGAGACGGAGACAGGGATGGCGAAATCGACGACATCGACAACGGAGGTTGCTCGAGTACAAGGGACGCATGGTCTTCGATAAGTGCGTATTTTGTCCGTACACGCCGAGGAAGGCGCTCGATCGGAAGAGCTTCCCGTGTCACGACGCATGCGTATACGTGTTCGGGTGGAAGGAGAAGGACGACGACAATGAGGACGATGACAACGGAGACGGCTCATGGACGACAATACCCCGAACAACGGGAAAACCATCTCATGACAACGACAACGATGTCTCCCCGAGGTGGTCATCATCTTTGATCATGCCGGTGACGGCGGAAGTGATCGACAGGATCAGGTTGATTCACATTGAGAAAGCAAAGCAAAGGGCCGATGGACAATCACAGCCCACCGACTACATTGACGCGAACTCCTCCCTCTTCCCATCAAACAAAAGGAACGGAACAAGGAATAGCAAACGACGCAAGAAATAAGCAATCAATCGAAGGCGTGTGAGGACGCGCACGTGGCGTCAATCCTTCGATTCGTCTTTTATTGCCGCCACCAACCAGCGACTTGGTCCAATAATGACAATGAATCCATTAGTCCATGTTGGATGGATTAAGCCAGGCGCGATAGCGTCTGACCTATTCAAAACAGATGCAGTTCAAAAGTCAATTGTATTTTGGTTGTGATGCCGAAAGCGCAAGGAAAGTCTACTCTGCTGGGGTGGTGTCAAATGGATCACTGTGAAAAGCCAGGAGGAAGGAAGCATCAAATATCTTGAACTTAACTATCTCTACACTTCTTCTCTACGCAAACGGGACGGGCTTCATTCCACTCATTAAACACTTCATCATCAATCTGCCATCGAAATTGCAATGACTGTGTACACTATCCATCTTTATATTCACGAACTCCAACACAGAGTAAACTAATCATAGCATTGGTAATATTCTAGTTCATTTTGAAAGCATACAAATCACCATAGCTTGTGGTCGATCACAGCAACCATGTGAATATCACTGCGCTCAGTCCCAGCATAATTCACCCCGCCTGGGATCATCAGGGGTGTAGTGATATTGTCTGGGGTAAGATTGGTGGTCCTCAACACTGTGACCAATTTGCCCTTTCCACCATTTTCTTGCAGCTGCACAATACCAACACCAGGGCATGACCCTTGGGTGGTATGTGCAAAAGTAACAGGAGCCGGACCACGAAAACCAATGGCGAGGTATTTCCCGTCAGGGCTGGCCTCGACAAGGTCTGGAGATGGGTCATTCGCAGGGATGTTACTGTCATCTGTCACCGAGAATGCCTTGCAAACATTGCTGTCTCGCATCGAATAGGAAAAGATTCCTTTGTTTGTGCTGGTGTCAATCACAAACGCCTGAGCCTGGATACGGTCAAAGGTGTGGACATATTTTTGATTGCGAGTAACTACAATCCCATGGGAGTCGCGGCGGGTACTGTTGCTTGGAAGCTGGCCTGTCGGGTTGACAGTAGTCTCCATTGTATTCTGAGTATCGTTATACACCATCAAAGGCCTGGGCTCATTTTCTTCATAGGTAGGCGTGCCCAAGTACTCGGTGTTGTTGAAAGCCCAGACGGCGAAGTAACTTTGACTACCTCCCTGGGGACCTGAAGCTACACCGGAATTGATATAAAACTTGCCCGCGACTTCAACGCCGCCACAACCGGCACCAAATATGATGTTCTTTCCGTACTCGCCGACGATTGACATCGGTGTAGTGATGATATTTCCAATGAATAGACCTCCACCAGAAAGTGTTATGTAGAGCAGATTGCCTTGACTTGATGGGACGGGGCAGACTGGACGGTTGTTCGTTCTTCCTCCTTCGCCACCTTTGACACCGGGGGGGAGGGCGCATCCATTCTCCTTGCATTTTCCGCTGGGCGTGAAATCAGATAGACCATTTGTATCGTAGTTTCCTGTGACACCACCGATGAGTGGCCTCCCGTAGGCATTCGTTCCAGTAAAGTAGGTCGCAGATTCCACCACACTCATACCGCTGCCAAGGCCAAGGGAGGCAGCTTTGTCAAAAGTTGCCGATGTGATGTCGCCTTCTAGGTTCCGCACAATGTTGATGCGTTCGATGGCTTTGCCGTGCAGATTTGCCACGATGCAATAGAGTCCATCTGCAGTTTGAGACCAGACGAGGGTGGGCGAAACCAAGATGATAAGAAAGATCGGTAGCACAAAACATCAAATGACACAAAGAACAAGTTTTTCATTTACCTGCGCTCCAGAATGTCATGTGCACCGAGCGGTCAGAGGTGGTGCTCAGCCCTTCCGTGTAGGAGTACTTTGTGACACGAAAGAGGGCGACCGCCCCCCTAGTTCGAGTGTCTATAATTCCCACATAGCCGCCTCCTTTTGCGAAGAGGCTGGCAAGAACGTACTTATTACTTGGATCCTTGACGATTCCATGCCAAACCCCAACGTTTTCGAGGTCTTGCAGAGTTTTCCCCGTAGGACCAGTCGAGTTCTGTTGAATGAGGGCACCGGGGAAGATGTCAAACCAATCGCATGGTCCAACCCATGGTCCACTTCCAGGTTTAGGCTTGCAGGGCAAAGGGACAACTGTCTTTTTGGAAATCGTCTTCTGGATCGCATCGTCAGTCCATATCCAGAGGCGACCTCCGCGCAAGCCCAATGCCGTCTGGTTTGAGACTGTGCTTGATTGGTCTGCAGCCCATATCTCGTAGGTCTTTTTTGCAGTCGAGGCAACATCAGCTTGAGTCGTTTCGAATGACACCACAAGGAGAGGGAGAAAAAGAGCGAACTTCATATCTGCGACTTGTGTTGCATTTGGTGAATCCGTCAAGTTATGGCATGAGAGTGAAAGAGGTCTTTTCCTCGTTTTGTACTTCCTAAAAACATATATCTCAGGTGTAAGTAAATAAGTAAGGTAAAAGGCTTATGTTATATTATGATGTGTGAGACGTCTTACGATACTTTGTGTCGTTTTGATGTTTTCTGTTTCTGGAAAATGAGACGGTGTGTATCTGTGCCTTTCCAACTCCTTATGTAAGTATCGTACTCAACAAGTATTTCAACCCAAAAAATGATTCGTGTTTGGTCACACGACTCAAGGAAAGAGGGTAAAAATACCGAAGAGCCTTTGCATATACTATCAATTCCGAACACTTTTTGACCCTATCGTATTCGATAGTACCATGAATTAGTGTTCTCTACAAGGTTGCACTTGCAAGGATTTTACAATGTCGCTTGAACATCAACAACTCCGTGACTTGTGCCTTCTTGCCTTTTGGAGGCCACGACATGTTCGGGGCCATGCAATCATGTTTCATGTTTGATGTGTGTGTGATCAAACTCACACGTATGCATGCTCCCTGCCTCCTCCCAAAAAAAGCAAATTTTGTAACATAATTAATTCCTCCTGCTGTTATTATTTAGCACCTCTTCTCTCCGAAACGCTTGTTGAAGAGTTGTGGTTCGTCTTAGTACTCACAAATGCTGCTTCCTCCCCAAAAGCAAATATTTAATACCATGGACTCAATCGACCACCTCGAACACCAAGCCTCCCAAACTAGCATGCTCCTACCCATGCTCCTTGCCGACACTGATGGAGACCAAAAAATCAGCAAGGAGGAGTTTCGTATGACCTGCAAGCTAATTTTTCATGATATAACCGATGAAGAATTGCTTGAACTGTTCGATGAGCTAGACACTGACAAGTCTGGAGACGTCAATCTCTCGGAGTTGACTTTCCTCTTCAAGCTGGCGAGGGGCAAAGGTGAAGGTCTCCAATCGGGGTTAAAAACACTCTCCAATCTGCACAAAGTATTTGACACGATTGACAGAGACAACAGTGGCTCAATTGAAATGGCCGAATTCATCACTGCCATGCGACTTTTCAGTTGCAAATTGGCCGATGCGGACCTTGAAAAGATCTTCGAAAACTCGGATTCAGACAATTCTGGCTTCATGTGCTACAGCGAGTTCGTCAATGTCGTGTCAAGATCTTCGGAGTGTCGCCAAATTGTGCTGCACGTCATGTCTAGCGAGGACATGCTCAACTCGACTCGCCTAAGTATTGAGCGCGCTTCAAGCACTTTGGACCCCCTAGCTCATAAAATCCTTCTCTACTGGTTCCCTCCGACGATGCAAGATTGCCTGCTCCTTTGGTTCGGAAAGGACGGGGACACCGACGACTACATCACCGCAGAGTTTGGTGCAGCGGTTGTAGATGCTCGTGATGGGGAAATGAATCACTGGTTGAATTCTGAGCTGGAAACACTAGCGCTACTGATCCTTCTGGACCAGTTCTCTCGCAATGTCTTTCGTCACTCCCCAGAGACGTTCTCCTGCGATGAGATGGCTCTAGCGGTGGTTACGCGCAGCCTTTTCTATGAGTATCACAAGAAAGTCTCAAAGCTAGCAAGCGTGTTCTTCTGTCTAGTCTTGACGCATTCGGAAAATATTCACCACCAGGAGCTCTGCGTACAGCTGTGGGAGGATATTTCCCACGAGCTGTCCGCCGACGACCCCTGCCACAAGTTTGACCCAATCTTCACTAAACATCTCCACGTGATAAAGCGGTTTGGTCGTTTCCCGCACCGGAATGAAGTCCTTGGAAGGACTACAACTCATGTCGAGGAGGAATTTCTGAATGATCCAAGCTATCGCTTTGACTTGCCAATGAAGAGCGATGGCACAGGGTTCACTCGCAGTTCTTCTTTCGTCGAGAGAAAAGAAGGGAAGAAGTTGTGATGATTTCTAAATATTAGAGACGACTGTAATATACAGGGTCATCAAATCTAGGAAACGGAGTGAAATGGTTGCTGTGACTCAATCCACCGGTGAGGTTTTATTATTTCGTAATGCTACATGTTACCATGCTTTATTCAGGTTTACTTTCTGCATTGGGAATGTGAATGTGTGCGTACATAAATACATTAAAGAAAATGCTTGTTAAATGAAGCTTGAATGTCAACATTAACTTAGAGAAACCAAGAGATACTTACGAAGAAAGGATATAAATCAAAAAGAAGGAAGGGGCTTTGGCGGGGACGAGGGACGAGGAGGGACTTCTGAAGGATATCTGGAAGGAGATGAAAAGGGAGGGGGGGAGGGTCGACAACGCCCGCCGCGCAACGAGCCGCGTCCCTGGCGGATAGTTCCAGTGTGCCACATCGTGCCAGTCGACCAAGTCGACGGCCTGTAAGACAATAACAGCACCCCCTCTCCTAGAGTAAAGCCAGATCTATGATGGTCAAAAGTCTTCGTTAGATGTACCAAGTTCAAAGTAGGACGTTATTCTGCTCACTAGCCGCGCTCATCCACATCTGTTAATAAAGCCGCCACCGACCAATACAGACATCCAGACTATCGAAGGCGCTATCGAGTCGGAAGCAGCTCGTCTGAAGTCACCGACCCTCAGATCGTCGTTGCACACGCCATGGTGTTTCGTCGTATGTGCCGAACTTAGTCTCTTCATGACAAGTCCCGCAGTATCTACACCATCTCTCCGTCCATCTAATTCTCCTTCCTTAACAACGGAGGAATGGTGCGGTGTTGTCTCGACGTGACCAATGGACCCCACGGTAGTGACGGACTTACGACTTCTGCCCAACTGGCCTATAATCTGAAAGAGAATCGAGTTGATGAGTAACACTCTCAACCTTCATTAGACTCCCCCACTCTGAATAGCACTGTTTCGCCTGATCGAAGAAATTCCACGCACTACTGAAGTCGCACACATTTTTGTAGTGATAGCCAGCAAGCTCGCATGCGAGACCTTGCTCGTGGATGAATCCAGAAGAGCGAGCAGAGTTGATGGCAGCGACATATGATGCGTGGGCTTGGCTGTTTTTGTTTTGATGTGAATACTGTTCGGCTTCTAGCAGATGGACCTGAGTAATAGTAGTAGGATATGGAGAAAACAAATCAGGAATCGCGTGTGCCAAACAAAAGAAAAGGCATTAGAACAAGACTCACTTTGTTGCGGAAGTTCCAATCGCAAAGTGAAGCTGCGGTATTGAGCATCTTGATGGCTTTCTTCGTCACAGTTTCGGCCTTCACAACATGTTTTGCCCTCATCAACCGAAACGAATTAATGCCTTGTAAGAAAGTGATAAACTGGAGTCTACACATATCAGAAATGTCAGAAGTCGTGTGGCGTTGAAACTCCTCAATAAAATACTGGCACCTCTCGCTGTGGCCTAGCCAATACGCTTGAATGGCAAGATGAAAATACATCGATTCTAGCATATTTGAATTTTCTGTATCAGTGGGCGCTCCAAATGCATCACTTCTTGGTGGGCTGGTCGTATCCTCTTTGCCGATCAGTAGTGATATCGTTCCCCGGAATATTAAGATGTATGGTCTGGCAGCCTCATTCTGGTTCACAATCAGCTGTTTCAAATAACAATCCACCTTCTCCAAAAGAGTAGGTAATCTGTCACCTGCTATCAATGCAGTCCGGATATGAAGACTTGAATTGAGAAAAGCACTACCAGTCTCTCCAAGTGACATGCCAGCATCGAACCCTTGCCGGAGCATGTTGGCGCACATTTGCCATGGTTCGGTGTAAGGAGCAAGAAAACCATAGTAGACGGCGTGAAGATCGGGTACCAAATCTGGCGTATTGTATCGCTCATTAAAACAGGATATAGCGGCCTTTCCTATCCGGGATGCACTCTCGATGCCCTTCTTTGCCATCATATTGTTACAAAGGACCGAGGCGAATTGGAGAAAACCCAAGATAGAATGTTTACAGAGTCCATGCTTCATCGTGAGCCCGACCATTCTGCAAGCAATGAAATGTATCATTTCGTGTTTGCCAAAGTATGCAACAGTGCCCATGATGTTATAAAAATGCATTGTGATACTGAGCCTTTCATCCATATCCTTCATGTTGAGTAAATTTCTATCTGATATTGTGCCAACCAATTTCAGTGTCACTTCAACCATTTTCTTTATTCGATATGGATCCATTTCTTGCTCATTTGGTATTTCCTCGCCTAGTTGACTTAATACCGCTTGAGAGAGGGCGTATGCCTCTATGTAGCTTTTGCGATCTAAAAGAACTGCGGCGACCAAAAATTGTTAGCGAACAACATAATCGGAAAAATAATGACTATATCAACAATCGTTAGATCTTTTGTACTCACTTTTAGCGAGCAATGAGAGAGCAGGAACCTTATCTTCAACTGAGTGGCAATGTCCAATTAAGTCTTCCAACATGCACTGCGCTTTCTCTTTGTCGCCACATGAGTAGCACGATTTTGCCGATCGGAAAGAACATCTGAGACTTAGGTCGTAATGGCTTATCCAATGATCAGACGGCAGGAGCGACAACGCGTAGGTCGAATACGAGCGAGATGCTGCAAAATCTGAGCTAACCGCTGCCTTCATGCCTGCTAACACAAAGAGTTTGGCAATGTCGATTCGTAATTCAGGATTTTCGCCAGCCGCTGTATTGTCAATATGCATGATCTGATCGGCAATAGCGAATAATACATCATCCGTCATAATTCCTTTGCTCATCGAATATAATACCATTCCGAGGTTATAGTGGTACTGTGGCAGATGAAATATGGTTATGATGTGAAGTGGCGGGCTTTATTTACCTTGTATCATAAAACCACAACATCGCCCAACTCACCTGATTCTTATCGACTTCGGGAATGAGACTGTATGCCGCCTCTCGTACCTTATCGTGGACAAACTTAAAATCTGAAGTGCCGTCCTTGACCATAAAACCCTCTTTGACGACCTGTACCAACTTGTCGTGGATGTCTGAATAAACTGAATCGGTACCTAAAACTGCAACAACGGACTGTTTGATCTTTGTACCAAAGCAAGCTGCAATCTTCAGTCCCGCTTGAATGTTGGGCGACAGCCCACTCATCTTAGACGATAGAAGATATAGTACATTGTCGGTGATGTCCATCGAGCTTACATCGTCTTCATCCCAAACCCATCTCATCGTGTTAGTGTTGTATTCCAGCAACCTTTTATCAACCAATGACCTCATGAAAGCGAGCACAAACAGTGGATTGCCCTTTGTTTTTTGATATACAATGTTGGAGAGTGGCTCAGAGATGCGCGGAAACATGCACAGGGCGTCAGATATCATGGTG
>JALLAZ010000049.1:0-40313 GCA_036939755.1 Stephanodiscus triporus
CTCTTTATGATTGCATTCGCGAGTATTATACAGCCAATCCAAATGAGGACCGTGTAGAGCTGCATGAACCCTTTACTGGGGTGGAAAGTGATTATGAGGATGAGTACTAATGAGACGCAAGGGAGGGGGTTAAGGTTAGGGATAGTAGCTTAACATCTATTACTAGATTTATGCACCTTTGATGTATGTACCTACATACCTTATTTTTTAACTAAAATTTTATTGTATCTGGGTAAAAAGTAATTATTTTTACTTCCTCTGAAGGCATGTAAACTTGGTAAAAAAGACTAAAGTAGAATGAGTAAAAAGAGTAATAAAGGGATTTGCTAACTTCAACTAAATTTCTGGACACACGTTTTTTAAATACTTTTAGTAAATAACAACCTAGGTCTAGAGAATATCAAGAAGTTCCTATTCTCTCCTTACATCAGAGATGACACCCCTAGTCAAATCAAATTGAGTGACAATGAGGATGTGAGTGATCAAAACTACAGCAAACAATTGTTTAAGGCTTAAGGAAGAGGCATCTTCTGGTGGTATGCTCCATCAAGAAGAGGTGACTCAAAACTTCCACCCCGACAATATGACAAACTTGCAATCCCCATCTCAAACTAACAATCGCACAGAGCGATAGTGGCACTAATTGTGAAGTACTTGGTGCTTCTTGCTTGCCATGACAATGTCACAAAAAGCATGAGCACAGAGAATGTGCTGAATAAAATGATGTCATCTCTCAGCCCGTATGAAGATCTAGTCAATCTAAATCAAATGAGATCAAGAAATGTAGACATCCATGGCTACAGTTGCATTACGAGCAACCTCATTGGTGGGAATGTGCACTACCCTGATCTTGGTGGTAGGACTTCAGTTGCTTTTACCTGGACATATTCAGGAAAGCTAACACAGCAACACATTCAGAAGAAGCAACACTTGTTAGCTTTTGAGACAGATTTTGTTCACGATACCAATGCTACAAAAGAGGCATCCAATGGCCACTTATGCTTCATACTATGGCCTTGAGCCTCCAATCATGATATTGGGGAAAGGTCTGGCACCAATGGGTTTGGACTTCCCTCTCGATACCACTGCCATGACAACTAACAATGTACATGTGATTTGGCTCCCAGGTGATTATGAGATAATTGAAGAGGAAATCTTTGACCATTGTGTCAGTGGGAACAATTTCACTGGTGTGATGCACTTCAGCACAACTCGCTCAGGAAACATCTTTTGGCAAACTGTGATTGTCTGTTTGCAAGAGGTGATTGTGAAACAAAGATACTCAGTTTCAAAGAAGAAGAATATACAATGATCCCAAGCAGCCATTCTCATCATTTCTGTCTCCTCTTGGGGCTCACACGCACATTGATCAAAGCAGATGATTTGTTTCATAACACTGAGTATGTGAATAAAGATATCAAAACGTTCTTCGAAGTGCTCTCAAATGAATGACGTTCTGTCTTGCTGAATTATGACAATATTCTTGGTCTTGGTTTGGAAGGTACTCTTGGTGCTTCGCATGAAAGATTGAATTCGATGTTAGAGTTCTACTGTTCCAAATTTGACTCTTACATCTTTGATATGGATATGGATCTGTCTGACGAGGATAGTGACAAAGGGGTACCTAGTTTTGCCCCATTCCCTCAGCACAACGGATGGTAGCTTAGAGCAAACACAGACCCACATTTTGTATCTTGATGTGATGAATCATATGGGCACGACTATTACTTTACATTTCAAGACGTAAAAAATAAGTAGCATGAACATTCACCAACCTCCACTCCAAGCACCAACGCTCAATCAACAACTGCTAAACCAACCTCCACTCCACCAGCTCTGTAGGTACCTCTGCTCAATGAACTGCAGCACCATTGAACTCCCCAACAACCTCGAAGTCGAGTGTATCTTCAACGACCCTCCCAACTAACAAAACCAACCTCGAGGAACCTGACGTTTTCCCCGACGAAACTGCCGTCAATTTTGAAGCCCACTCAAACGTCGAAGCCCTTCTCTGCTCCAACTGCTCGACCAAATACGCCAGCAACTTAGAAGCCCACTCAACCACCAACGAATCCTAAGACCTCCAAGCCGACGAAAGTTCCCACCTTTCCCACCTTGCCTCCCACTCGTAGTCCGACGATACGAAGCCGACTCTTAATCGTGTCACATAGCTGCCACAATAGGCGTCAGACCGCCATGGTGACTCTTACAAGACGATGTTGTTTAAGAAGTCTTCGCAATCCATTCATCCATCATCCGGGCCTTCTTCAACGACCCGAACGGACCCGTCAAATCCTCGCTCCTGAACCAACACGTGGCTATCCATTTCTCCTCTGGGACCGTGAGGCTACAGTGAAGAGTTCGCATATCCCTCGCGCCGTCGATGTCGTAATTGTAAAATGCGATGGCATCCCCCGGTCTGATATTCACGATGTTCTTCGGATGCACGGCGAGATGATGATCACGACGATCGACGGATGATGACGATGGTGATTGGAAGTTCGTGGATGTGGTATAAGCATCCGATCCCTCCTTGCCAACGATCAATATCCCGCGTTTTTCATCGACGAATCCTCCGGAGGTGGCCGTTGTCAACAACGCCACGTCGTCCCCGCCGCTCGCGCAACGACGATTGGATTCTTCGCCGCCGATGCCGCGCCCCCCGTCGATGCCATCCGCTTGGTCATCGTTTTCGTCGTCGTCGTCACCGTCGCCGTCGCCGTCGCCGTAGGGGAAGTACGTCCCGCCGACGCCGTTGAGGTAGGTCAGCACGGTGAGGTACCTGCCGTATCCGTCGTGGTGATAATCGTATCCTCCCCCGGGGTCGTACCGCGCCACCTGCACGTCCTCGGCGCGCGCGATCAAGTCGCGTCGGTCGTTCATGGCGTCGTTCATGGCGTCATGGGAGAAACGAAGTCGGGACGTCGACATCGCGTCCCACGCGACCGAAGCGAGCGGGGCGGGGACCGTCGTCGTCATCATCCCGCGATCGTCGCCCCCGCCGTCGTCTTCGGGCGCTGCGTCGCGAATTCGCCTCCGGGGGCAGGAAGTAAGCGACGTACAATGTCATGGCTTAGCGAAGAAATTGTGCGGCTTCTCCGGTGGGGAGAGGAACACAGAGGGATGCGTGGAGAGTATGATGCCCGGGGAAACAATGAGCCTCTTACCAAAACCGCCGCAGTAGGAGGGCCCGCCGCCACCATCATCGTCGTCTACGCTCGAGTCGAAATCAAACGGGTCGATCCACGTCAGATACGATCCCCTCCTAACGACGTTGTTGTTCTCGTCGTCGTCTCCGCCACCGCCCCGTCGAATCCCGGCGACCTTCATCCCGCGACGGTTGGCGCCGTCCATCAGCGTCGCGACGTCGGACGAGGACATGGCATCGCGTACGAGGAATACGTCAGGCATGGACGACAGTCGGGTGATCGTCGCGCCGTCGTAGTCGTCGTCGACGACGGAGGGGTGGGCGGCGGCGGTGGAGGTGGAGGGCAGTCGGCATCGCGTCGTGCACCCCACGGACAGCTCGGACAGATACCATGGCGGACCAAGGGGGTGAAAGGGGGGGGCGGGTAGGACGCGGCTGGACGACGACGACGATGACGACGACGACGCGACGACGACGAATTCGTTCGACCGCCGCGCCGTCGTCGTCGAGTTCGTGAACGTAGGCGCCGCCCGGAAGAAGAGGGAGGCGGAGACGTACGCGGCCGTCGACCTGATAATCGAACTCGCCGACATGGGCATCGATTTGGTGAACGATCCTCCCGACCTCGCGGCACGGAGGAGGGCCGTGAAGACCTGATAATCGAACTCGCCAACATGGGCATCGATTTGGTGAACAATCCTCCCAATCTCGCGGCACGGAGGAGGGCCGTGGCGGGGGAGAGGTTCGACGCCGACGTTCGTCGGGCGAGGATGATTCTCGAGGCCCTCGACGTCTCCCGTCCGACCTTTGACACGCATCCGGCGGTGGCGGCGGCCGATGCGCCGCACGGGCAGCAGCACGAATACGCGTCGACCGCGCATTTCTACTGTCGGGGGGTGCCCATCATCATAACACCCTCGCTCTCGTCGTCGTTGTCGTCGTCGGTCGACGGGACGATGGCATTCGTTGGACGAAGTAAAGGCCGAGGCCGAGGGACGTGCCCTCCTTGCCACGACGTCGCGCGGGGGTTGCTTGAAAACTTCGTCAGGTCGAGGAAGATGGACAACATACGCAACGCAATATCAAAGTCGCCGCCAGTACACGTTGCCGCGCTGCACATGCCGCCCTTGCCGGACGATGCATTGGACGTGCTATCAGTCGCATTGGGATTGCGGGCCGATCGGCGGGAGAGGATGGAAAATCACGAAAAGGCGATGATCGCGCTCCTCGTCGCTCGTCGCGGAGTAGAACGGTGGGGGGCGGGGAGGTCGTCGTCCCGGCGCGATGATGGGGCCGGTGGGAGGTCGTCGTCGTCGTCGTCATCGTGCCCTAGCTCTCTACTAGCCATTTTCATGGAATTGTCGTGGAGAATCATTTATTTCGTTGCAAAACGTTCACGTTCATGGTTTAGTAACATGGCAGGTAGAGTAATTAATAAAATTCCGCAATTGATTTCTATGCAATCGACCTGGAGGGCCGGTCGAGTGTCGTGTCAACAACAAACGCGCTACGACAAATATCCCCACCACGTCAAGCCAATGCCCTCCCGCCCATGCATGCGCCACGATCAATTTTGCTCCTTTTGCAACTGACCCGGAAAGAAATGGGCCTCGAAGGCAGTACTCGCCCCCTCGACGCCGTCCGATAGTTCGAACATCACCGCCACGTTCTTTGGATACGTGCGCCCGTCCAGGACCCACGTCACCGTCCCCACCAGCCCCACCGAGCAAATCCCCGCAACCTCGTGACCCACGACGTGCGTGTGCGATTTCAGCCTGAATATTTGACTACATCTAGAATCAATATACCAAATAGATTCCTCTCTTGGCCAATGGTACCGAATTCAAATCAGTACTGCTTTTGCAAAAAGAGGAATTTCTCTTTTCTACATATGTACGAATTAATATGATGATGATCGTCAAAAGGATCGGACATGACATTGAACAGTCTAAATAGACCGGTCTAAAATTTAACCGGCATGTCCGGACATGCCCAGCACTAAATTTCAGACTAGACCGCAAAATCTTGATTTAGAAAACATTTAGACTGTTTTAAATTCGGTCTAAATCATTTAGACAAATTTCGGGAGCCACCCACTCTGCTACTTCTTACGTAGGAGCCATAGAAAAGAAGAAGATACCACCGCTCACCTGCACGGCTCATTTGACTCATCCTCGGCAACATCATCATTGCATAAATTTCATTACCCCCCTCCTCCTTAACAACTTTTGGCAGTCACCCATTTAGTTTACTTTCTGTGATTTTTTCTCATATTTAAACAAATTACAACAATGTCAAAAATGTCATGTTCGTACATAGCCATTAAAACTATCTGGTAGCTATTATGGCTATGACAAACAATATTCAGGCTTCTGATGTTGTGGTTTTTATTTTGCTGCGCCCCAAACCGGGCTGGTAATTGGCGAGGGGTCTAGGCACGCGTGCACGCTGGGGTTAGGGTTAGTGTCCGATGTCAGCACAAGCACAAGCACAAGCACAAGCACAAGCACAAGCACAAGCACAAGAACTGGATTGTCTGGATTAGTCATCCATATGTGAACTGTGTTCATGGCCGCTGTCAAAGTACCAACATACTGTGGTGAATAAGCAAGAGGTCTCTGCATGAGCTGCCAAGGGCAAGGCAAGTGTCTTCACCCTTCACCCATACAGAACACATAGGCATGTGTCTTCACCCTCCCCCCACACAGAACTGAGCTGATGATGTGGCACCAGCGCTGATGAATAATATCCAGAAAATGGTGCCTATGTGGGAGTGGGAGGGGTACCGGGATGTTGCACCTGGTGGACCTGCTGATGCTTCAAGATGGGTGGGTGAAAACAAACCATGAAATGATTTAGATTAGGTGGGCCCTCTAGATAAGAGAATCATAATGCTATGTTGATTGATTTGCATCAGACACTGTCAGAAATCCATGTCATACCATTCTCAATACAAATTTCGAAAGCATGTTCCTCGGAACAACATATCCAGAAGGATGTCAGCATCATCCAAAATAAGATAGAAGCAGAACAAAAGCCCCTCTTATACAAATAAAGTCAAAATCTTCCTAATTTTAATGAAATTTGATCGTCTTAAAAGCACCGGATAGGAACACCGTGCCTTGCATCAAGCCAAAGCAAAGTATGCAGAAAAAAGAATTTTGAAGATGCATTTCTTACAGGTCTCTCTTCGGACGTTTTCCATCTGGAGCTGAATACTCAGATTCATCCATGGCATCATTAATACCTAGTAGCACAATAGGATGAATCAGATACTTTCCAATAAAGTCGTACAAAAAGTAAAGTTTGCTCATCAGCCAAAAAAATAATAACTCACCTCTTTTTTTGTCCTCGTTTTCTTGGGCAACATCATCTTCGTCCTCCTCATCCTCGGCGATGCAGCCTAGGAATTCAAAGTGGGCAATCTTTTGGTCCGTCATCGGAATATTGCATATTTGAAACGCGTACATATTCTCGCCCTCAGACATAAGAGCAGCCTCCTCGCGAAATGCTGATGGCTTAAAGTTCCCAGAGAATTCATGCCTGCGGTAGATCTGTCACGACGAAAGAGAAGAAAGGATGCAATCAGAATGATCCAAGCATCACACAAAAATTTACATACAGATTGAACACATACCTCAATCATATTCTGAAGCATGTCATCATTTGCCATGTTTTGAAGATGCTTGATAACATGCGCTATGAGCTTATCCATGGTCGTTAACTCATATGCATTATTTCCTAACATATGTCTCACGCGATCCTCATATTTTCCACCTTCGGAAGCTTCAGACGAACCAGTGCCTGCATCAATCAACGCGTACAAGAGACCTAAAAATGCCTCATATCTTTTCTTGCCTTCGTCAGGATCACCCTCGAAAGTGAGTTTTTCAATGTGTCTCCCCAAAGCTGGATCATTACTGACGTCCGTGGCGAGCTTCTTGGCTATTGTGAGACGTCTAATGAGGATCTGATGTAGACGGAAGAATAGGTAAAGGCATTGTGTGCCAATAATTAACTGATCATCTGACCGTTCAGGTTCCTCCTGGTCGTTCGCACGGAGTTGTTCAGTAAGTAGTGACGGCTCAACAGGGAAGATGGAGCAGTATATTGCATCGACATGGAGGTAAACCGTGCTTTTACTATCGGACTGTGCCAAGATGCACACTTCGTAAACACCATCCTCATGGATGTACCGAATGACTTTCCCCTCGCCAAGCGAGGTTGATACATAAGTTTCGGGTGGAAATGCAATATGATTTGTTGATGAAAAGTATCCACTGTCGGCACCATTGCCCGAATCAGGCATCATAATCTCCTCCTTGACAACATTTTTGTCCAAGGCAGCGTCGGAGATATGATCATTATTGGCGACGTCCTCCTCACCACCACTGCTGCTCACATCTTTTTCATCAGTCCCACTCTCCTTTTCGCCATTATCTGTAGTAGTGCTCTCAGCATCTTCGTTTTCCTCTAGTAGCTCCAGCGAAGCGGTGAACAATGCAGCCGGACTTTGCATCCACGACAATCTCAATCCGAACCATGGTCCAATAAAATCACGCCAAAGCCGGTTGCATCGTTCTTTATCGCCGGGATTGATAGAGCTGCGTTCTAGCGCAAATGAAATGATACGATAAGCATCCTGCTGTGCCCAGCTATTGCAATCATATATTAGACTCAGGTGAGGAGTAAATATCGTCTTGGTAGGCAATGGCAACCCTGTCAAATCCATCTTGCGTGGTATGGCACACCCCATTGTAACCTCATAGAATATCCCATGCTCCTCCTTGGCTTTTTCCATGCGTGCGTTAGTTGCAGTCTCGCCCTCTAACCCGTTATTAGCGGCCCTATCCTTAATTTCGCTAACAATTGTACGCGTACTTGTGGCACGCTTGTCGGTTGTACGCCAAGTAATACTCCGATGATCCAAACTCATGTAATAGTTATGCTCTGCAATGTCCTTCCATTTCTTGTTCAGCAATTCCCGTGCCGCACAAAATTCGTCATTCTTTTGTCGCAGACGATTGACAACGATGGGCAATGCTACGGAGGGATTCTTGAAGCAAAGTTCAAGCATTTCATTACCATCATCACCGTAGATTCGCCTGATTGCGTGTTTGTGTATCACTCCCAAGACACGTCCATCGAGAGTATACTGATAAATTTTGCCACCAAGACCGGTACCGGGGACGCATGATTTCTTCACCATTGATCCCTTAGTAAGCGATAGTTCACCCTCGGAAAGGAATTTTAACTCGTCATAAATCTTTGTAAGGCGTTGCAACGTTGCAGCGTTGGATTCAATGCACATGTCAATTTCAAAACGCATATCCTCACATCGAAAGAGAGTTTCTTCATACTGATTCTTGCGCATATGCCTAAAGTTATTACTCTCCTCACTTCCCATGGGCAGACTAACCCAGACATCATTCAATACCTTAACTTCCTCATCAGAACGTTCGCTGCAGGGAGGGTTTGGATAATCACGAGGCAGCGCGCGATAACTCGGCGAGCATCGACGACAACGGCTGAAATCAATTTCCGACAAAGGAACACTGTGCCAGGAATCATCATGCGTGGGTGCATCCGGACTCCCGACTGCATTAATAATACGCTTGAATTCCTCAAACAAGTCCTTACGCTTGCCCAAAAGTCGTTCGACATAACCCAACATGTCATTCCTGGATAGTATTTCTTGCGCGTACATGTCCAAAGTCTTAATGAACTCAGCGTATGCCTGACCATCGCGAGAGAAGGATGTCAATGCAGCCTTGACTAGGTCGAAGAATTGACGTTCGACACCGGCATTGTAGATAAATGCTTCTTGTTGGGTAGGATGATGTGCGGCAGTAACAGCACCTCCAGGGATGGTGGCTGATGTTCGACGAGGTGATTCCAGTCCAGCCTAATTCGTGTGTACATCAAGTATGAAACGAGGTTATCATTGTAAACAATACTATGCGTCCATTTTTGGCGTTCACCAACGCAAAAGCTTACCTCATCCGGTTGAGTCATGTCAATGAACTTTTGTGTCCCAGTGGGCAACATCGGTTCAACGCCGGCAGGTTGTCCCATCCTGCTACCCTTGGGTATACTCCCACCAGCTGCGGTAGCGGTAGTGCGCCAGCCGGTGGGTGCAATCTTCATCTTTGCATTTTCCAAGGCAGCAGCCTGATGCGCCTGCGCCACCTGTGCCTGCTGCTGTTTTGCCGCGGCCTCGACGGCCGCGGCGCGCTGTCTTGCCTCCGCTTCTGCCGCGGCTCGGCTCAATCGTTCCTTAGCCTGTTCCTGTACCGCATCCGGTAAAAAGAAAGTAAACTCGCGTAGCAAATCAGGATGGTCAGCGAATAAACTGGAGACCTGTTCTAACACTTCCCTGATCCCGCGTTGTTCCTTCTGGTAAGTGTGCAGTATTTCGAGGAAAGTATGATAGATACGCGGTTGATTCGCGAATCGCTTCTTGATGTTAGTCACATACATTATGGCGTGGTCGAATTCGATTGTTCGTGTCGCATTATGCTGATTAGACTCTCCCAGCTGCTGCTCTTGTTGTAACTGCTGCTGCTGCTGCTGCTGCTGCTGCTGTGATACCATCTGAGCCTGCTTCTGCTGGACATTCTGCGCTTGCATCATCGCCTGTTGTTGTAGCGGCATAGGCTGCATCCCACCTTGAGAAAGTGGATGCATTCCTCCACGTCCGCCTGCCATGGGACCTCCTCCACGTCCAGCACCTGGTGGTACCATACCACGTCCAGGACCAAGCTGCGGCGGACCTCCTCCACGGCCTGGCATGCCGCGTCCACCTGGTCCGGATGGAGGAGGTCCACGTCCAGGCATTCCACGTCCGCCAGGATGAGGCATGCCTCGTCCACCTCCTGAATGACCACCGCGTCCAAAACCTTGCAGGTGACGCATCCCTAGTCCACCAGGATGTGGGGGACCACCGCGTCCTGGTGGCATTCCTCGCCCTCCACCACCACTGGCGCCAGGACCGGTGTACCCAGGCGTATGGCTGGTTCGACAATAATGGTTTTAGATCAAGAGAGCGGTCATCGAGCAACGAAGTAAGGGAATTTCGGGCACCATCCTGCTTAATATAACTCACCTGGTACCCGTCAATCCCGGTCCAACAAACACCGGTTCCAAATCTCTCATCTCGATCTTATAACCCTCGGGCAGGAAGGTATTGAAGCCCAATATTAAATTATTGTATCCATGGAACAAACTCCGGACCCGATTGATGACGCCTATGGTATCGACTTCCTGCGCTTTGAAGTTTTTCATTATTTCTAGAAATTCATTGTAGATTCGAGGACGGTCACCAAATTCAAGTTTGACTTGATCCAGGTAGAGTAAGGCATCTTCCACCTTCAGTTCACGACCAGTTGGGTGGAGTATATTGTTGTTGTTGTTGGCGGAGGATGTTGATACTGTGGGTGACGCGTTGATGTTGCCTTGTGGCGGCGCGTTCGGTGCGGATACAGATGTTGCGGCCGGTGCTGTCAGACCAGTCCCGATGGATGCAGCAGAGCCATTGACATTGCTGTTGGACAATATAGTCTTGGCAGATGATGCTATCGAGGATGCCAAAGCAGCACCAGCTGGAGGAAGTGGCTTGTGTGCAATCACACCGCTGCTTCCATTATTGCTAGCGATACTACTGCCACTACTTCCGCCAAGTGGTACCGAGGCTACCATGCCAGAATATGAAGAGAGAGTTCCCTTGTCTGTGGAAGTTGGAGGGGGTTGAATTTCTCGAAACGAGGAAGGAGGTGGCTTCGAGATGCTTGACCCAGTTTCCGTCGATGATGACGCTGCGACTGCATTGTCGAATGGCTTGGGCGGAGCACTACTAGTAGCCTTAATTTCCATGTTTGGAAATTCGACGGGAGGGCTCGTCGTCTTAGCCGCAAATGTAGCCTCATCTTGCTGTGCAGTGATTGCGCACGGGTGCGACGTGTCCTCAGGCAAATTCTCGGCGATGGAAAAGGGGGCCTTCACCATTCCCATCTCCTTACTTGGTGTCTCACTGTGATTTTCAACACAGGCATTGGGGCTCAATGCTTTGAAGTTAATGACAGAAGATGTAAGCTCCTGACACTTGCCAACCTCTGTCGTAGTCATGGGATCAGTACTAACAACATGATCATAAGCAGTCGTTAATGTTGGCTCCGACGAGGTGCCAATTGGTGCATCGCTCGGGGTAGCACCCGATGCTGCAGGAAAGGCATTGGTCGTCATTACAACGGGATATACCTTCGGGGGCATTGCGGCAACCAACAGCGCAGATGCTGGCGTAGCAGCAGCAGTGGCGGGCCTGTCGATGGGAGGGGTGGTGGTAGGCGCCCTCGAAGCCGATGGCGCGGACGACGACGCGCCAATATTAGTCGCTGGCGCAACGATGGATGATGCGGTGGCACCAAATATAGGAAGCACGGCGGCGGCGGTGATGTCTGCGGTTAATTTCCCTGGACTCGAAATAGGCTCGGGCGTTGGCTGCTTCGTTGGAGACTTGGGCGCGGTCGCAGCAGCGTCCGCGGTGGTCATGGACGCCGATGACGGCATTGACACCTTCGGAACCGTCGGCATCATTTCGGTCGGTTTGAGAACGGACAGCGCACCGCCAACCTCGTCGTTGAGGAACGCGGCCGCGGTGTCCTCGAGATGAGGAGAGCTGACCCCAGTTCCGGATGGTGGCTGTGCCGGCCCGGAGGTGGGTGGCAGATTCGATTCCATAAGAGACACTGATATTTTTATATTGAGGGAGAGAGGAAGTAAGGCTGTGTAAATGGAGAAAAAGTGTATTGGTTCCAATGTTTCCTACCTCGTGACTGAATTCGTGACTACCAAACCTCTCTCCCTTCCTTCCCTTGGCAAGAGGAAACCCAAGTCAGCGCGGCGTCTCCTACTGAATGATCGGGGAGGGGATGGATTGCAGCGTCGACAGAATAAACGCACTTGTATCAGTGGATTACCGTTGTGAGCCACAGGGATTTTGGAAGGCGAGAATTTGGCAGGGGAGATTGGTCGGGGGGCAGGCCAAAGAACGGCGGGGCGGTGCGCTCTCTCTATCGGTCGACGTTGTCCGGGTTGCGCGGCGAGTGCGACGAAGGTTGCGACGGCGGAAAGGGGGGGGTAAGGTGGAGGGGTTAATGGATGTTTACGTTGTGGCGGCTATTTTGCTGCTGGCGGGGGTGCGCGGCGCTACGGTCTCGGCGGGTGGCGATTGTTGGGCTGGACCTTCTGGCCATGTTGTTGTGCTTGCTTTGTTGGTGTGTCTGGTTAATTTTGGCTTGTGCGAGCGGAGTGTTGAGAAATGTTTTAGTTTTGTCTCTTTTCAAAACAATTGACGATATTGCAAATATTAGAGTTTTCTCACTAGATTCAATTCCATGGGTTTGTACGTACGAAATAAATGTACAAATAATCAAGGAAACTTTCTTTTCTCGCAATAAATCCGTAAATAAATGTTAATAAGTTTATAAACTTGTATTTATATTTGTAGAGATAGAATACCATACATACACTACTGTCTCTGAAGCTACAACATATTATTATCTCTACATGGGATAATTGTACGTAACAAAGAGAATGTACTTTGAGTTCCCCAACGGATTAACTATTATTCAGCATTGTGGTTTCAAGTACATTCAGACGCGAAATGAGAAATGAGTCGGAACACAACGGTATCCGCAACCTTTCACGGTCTGTCCGGTTTGATTTTTCGCTCCCGCCAAAACACACGATGTCCTGCCCTTCCTAGGAAAAAATATTTAATCAATGCAGAAATATTTGTCATCATGGAATAGCTGAGACTCCTTGGCCTTGACCTGTACTCAAAATCCTGAGCAAGATCTTCATCAACTTTAGATTTTTCCCCTCATTAATAGCTTTACCCCTGTAAGGGTTCCAGTGGGAACGAAAATGGGAATGACACAGCAAACAAAATCAAGCACCTTTATCAAAATCAAAAGCTAGTACAAAAGGTGTCATTTTTTCTGGGACTTGTAGAAAATTTGATAATATTTAATCAAGTAATGCCATCTTTGTCATCATGGAATTGATGAGTCTCCTTGGCCTTGACCTGTACCTAGTAGTATACTCAGAATCCTTGTTGATGAGATCCTCATCATTCCCCCCTCATCAATTACCATCATCAACTCCTCCAAATCCATGGATCCGATTGTCTTCCCTATTTTATCATAAGCATGTTGACCCGCTCAATATCAATACGGATTCATCATCATATCATTAGTACACCCACATTTTTCGGCTCAGATTGGCAAAAATGGCTGAAATCCTGCATCACTGCTTGGTGCTTAATGAAGCCTCTGTGTGTTGGATGTTGCTCCAAACACACATGGAATAATTCCCACATCCACTCCAAGCATATGTCAGGTGTTTCACAATGACCTTCATATGCTGTGGATGACTGGGAATATGGATCCATCATCATGTCGTTACCGCCACATTTGTTGGCTCAGATTTGGGAATAAGTTGGCTGAAATCCTGGGTCACTGCTTGGTGCTGAATAGAGCCCTTGCGTGTCGGTTGAGGCTCCAAGCTCACATGTAATGATTCCCACATGCACTCCAAACATATGACAGGTGTTTCAAAACCTTCATATGATGTGGAAGGGAATATGGACCAGTCATCATGCCACCCCCACATTTGTTGGCTCAGATTTGGAAAGTCTGTTCATTTGTTGCAAACTCTTTTTAATTCAATTTGGCTCTGTCTTTTATTGCAAATATTATTCATGAAGCCATCAGGCTCAAGCAAAAAGCATTCAACGGTAAATGCTGACTCTACCATGGTGGTTGCTTGGGAAATATGGCGCAAATACTCTAACAATGAAGGCAGCATCTCTAGTGGTTTCTAGTAGCAAAGCAATGGGTCTTGTGCTCCATTGACCATTTCACATCTAATTTTATGTATCCATTGTTGAATTTTGACAAAGATACCACATCATCTCAATGTCAGAAACCATCACCATCGTACATAGTAGACAAATGTATTTTTACAAAAGCCATTGGGGTGTAGGTGTAGGCAGTTTTTATCCTCTTGCAGTCGCCATCTGCCATCAATGAGCATACATGCTCACTATCAACAAGTCTGGCAACTCAGTGGTTTTGTTACTCCATTGCTGTTCTACTAGCCAAAGGTTGGAAAAGAAATCAAAAGCTATGCCCGCCCTTTATGATGATAGACTTATTGTTCATTATAGAGTATACACCGGGGCAGTTTATCAAGGTAATGTTAAAGAGTTATTAAGGCAGTTGATGATGATTTAAAGATATGAGTTGCAGAAGTCCAGGTACTATATGCAAGACCATTGAACATAAGTACTGTTGTTACCCCTATTGACATTGCAAATGACAGAGTGATATTACTAGATTCACAGGGTGTAACATCTATTGAGTCCTGACCTGTTGAGGTGGCTTGGCATTTCTGTTTGACACTGTAGTAAAATTTGTGTTAGCACTTATTACAGTTGTTGAAAACTCTTCATTGCCGACAACGCCATGGACTACTCATACCCTTTCTCCTTATTATCCTTCACTGCATCCCTCAAAAATTCAACTGCCTCGAAACTGCTTATTCTCTCATCGGGATTGTATATCCAGCATTTTTCCATCAGCTCGACTAGCTTCTTCTCCGCAAAGCTTCTATTTTTGTACCTAGGATCAACGAATGGAAGTTTTCCGTCTATGAGCTTCTTCTGAATAACGTCGTCGTCTTCCTCATCATACTGGAAGGAGGTACATGTAACCAATCCATGAACAATAGTGAGATAAATACGCACATTCTAAGTGGGTTCGCATTAACGAGCTCATGAGCCTTACCCAGTTCCATAGCCCTGTCATCATCGCATAGATGTTATTGCCAAATGAAAATATATCGATCTTTTCGTTCAGATTCCTAGCCGCATACTCCTCTGGGGCACGATACTGAGAGAAACCTTCGCCGTTGTTGAACTTGCAATACTCTCCCTCTAACAAGTTCCACGACATGATTGTAGCTCGATTGAAATCTCCCAATTTCAAATGCCCATCTGGAGTACGAAGCCACTGGCACATCTGCACATCATCATGGACAATGATACCTTCGCTGTAACCATGAAGATCCGCTAAACTCTCTGCCATCTCCAAAGCAAAGTGGAGCTTTTCCGTCGAAGTGAAGTTGTTATAGGGACGGAGACCGTCCCGGTTGCGCTTTTCAACCACCTCGTGGTTTAGAAATCCCTCATCAAAGACGACGGCCTCTTCAAATTCGATTGGGACAACTTCCACCATGGTCGAGGAGCTGCAGTGCCCATAGATATTTATTATGCGAGGGGACTTGGTCAGGCGTTCCATGATGATCGCTTCCGTCCACACCTCGTCCAAAAAGCCGGGGCCGATGTCGTGGGTCATTCGAGGAGTCTTGAGGACTGCGGACCGATAACTCTTCGCGATCATTTCCGATGTGCGCTCCTCATTCGACACTCCGTACTTCTTCTGCGATAGCTTATTAAGCTTCTCCGCTGGATATCGGGAGGGCCATATCCACGGACTATCTTCGAAAATCCACGTATCCCTATAAAACCCGGATGCCAAATATGCTATATTGACTTCATTTTCCGGACGGGGATGCAAAACTTTTTCCGGATCATCGAACGACCTGCCCAAGTCGCGCTCGTGGAAGTCGTTGCACGTGGGGAAATAATAATGTTCGAATTCCGGTGTTTGGCATGGTCGTGGCTCCTCTACATTAGGGTCATTGCCTTTGGCATGTATAGAAATACTATCGTCGTCGTAATATTTCTCCAAATCTAAATAGCTGGCATCTTCGTGAAATATTTCCCGCCCATCGGCTCGATATGCAGGATATTCTCCTGGTGTTCCTCTTCTTCTCCTATTCCTCGCTTTTAAATCTTGAGTTGGCTCAATCGAGTTCGGATCGAAGCCGCCAGGAGCAATGTCATCGAGATGGGCGACAATCTCTTCCTTTCTTAAGGGATTAAAATCCAGATCGCCATAATCGGGATCGATATTCCTCCTCCGATCATAGCTTTTCGTCGCATAGGGGAAGCTGCGGTGGGAGACCATGTGAACGTCCCAGCTCTCCAAGACAATTGATTTCGGATATATTTTCGGAGGGATCTCATCGCGAGCGGTATGCGACCCGCGCCTCAATATCGGCCTCGGTCGATGTGCAGGAGATAGGCCCTCTTTGGTGAAATGCTTCCGTGCGAATACTAGCGCAAACAAGACAATGCCAATCGCTCCAATCGACGCGAGTCGTCGGATAAATCGTGCCTTCTTTTTCACATTCCTCTTCCCGTACTTGGCGTAGTTGTCATCAATCGTGTTAACGCGCATGCGGCCGCTGGTTATCCAATCCCAGATACTCCTCCGCAGACGACTTCGCGTCCGCGTCCGCGTCCGTGGCGTGGCATTGATTTTGCCGACGATCTGTTGCTGCGGCTGCGACCGCTGCCGAAATTGCTGGTGGTCGTTGGCAGCGTCAGCACCACTCATTGTCGTCAATCTGTGGTGGAGGCAATCCTCCCGTCTCGTTTAGTACAGAGAGATATCTCTGAGGCGCGGCGTGTGGCGTGAGGCGCCGGTCGGTTGCGGTTGCGGTTGCGTTGCTCCTCCACAAAACATACACCATAACAAGCCAACGTTCTCAAACGTCAAAGTTTCAAGTTGTGTGTTGTTTTGTGTGGAAAGCAATGACGAAATAACGAAACCCCTTCCCGCCATCATTACTTTAGCAACAACCAACAACAAACCCAAACGCGAGCCTAGCAGAGAACGATGGACGACCGTATCGTCGTCGCCGCCCATTAAATTCCCAGGGGTCGGGTCCACGCGAGCGATTCACGCTCGTTCATTTTTTCGCGCGCCGGAGGAGAGAGACCACGAGCTCAAGTGCTGGGGCGGCGATAATACGATACTCGCCCCCATGGCGCTGATCCCATCCCGATCCCGCGCCCTGTCGTTGCTCTCGACGGCAGTCGCGACCGTCGTGATATGCGCCACCATCCGCGCCAACGTCCGCGCCGCGCGATGGCAGCGCGACGTCGTCGACGACGTCGCGGGCCACGGGGGCTTCCTGAGGATGTTGGAGAGGTCGCTCGTCGCATCGTCGTCCGCGGGGGCGGCGGGACACGACGACGACGACGGAGACGACGGGGGTGACGACGGAGACGACGGGCTAGAGGGCGCGGCGCGCGATCTGATGGAAAGGAACGACAGGATGCGCGAGGGGTTGCTCGATTTGCTCCGAACGAACGAAGCCGACGACGGGGGGGGGACGACGGGCGCGAACGACGGGGCATTGTCTTCCGGCGGACGGCCTTCTGGTCAACAACGACAACGGCGGGAGCGACGGCAACGGCGAGGAGAGCAACGACAACGACGACATCCCGATAATCGGGATCTCACAGGGCTCAACGTCCTCCTCTTATACGCGGACGATTGGACCCATCACACCCTATCGTCCTACCACGGAACGACGCCGCCGAACACGGTGCTCAAAACTCCGATCCTCGACGCGCTCGCCTCCGACGGGGTGCGATTCACGCACAACTGCGTCACCACGTCCGTATGCTGGATGAGCCGGGCGACGCTATACACCGGGCAGTACGTCAGCCGTCACAACACGACCAAGCCGTGCTGCTGGGGTGGGATGGACAAGCCGACGTCCAGATTGAACGAGACGCCGTCCGACTGGAAGGAGCTAAGCTTCTACGAGCTCCTCGCCGATAACGGGTACCACGTCGGACACGCCGGCAAGTGGGGGATATACATGCCCTTCGACAAGAGCGTGCACTTCAACGTCGAGGAGGACGGGTGGCATTACCGCAAAATAGGGGATAAGGTGTGGCACATCACGGAGAAGAACGAGGCGGACGCGCTGCGCTTCCTCGTCACGAGGCCGAGGGACAGGCCCTTCCTCCTGAACGTCGCGTTCTTCGCGACGCACGCCAAGGACAGCGACGTCAGGCAGTACATGCCCCAGGAGGGGAGCATGGGGTGGTACGCGAACGACACGATACCCATACCGCCCACGGCGACGTCCGAGGCGTGGGAGAAAATGCCGTACTTCTTCGACGAAAGGAACGAGGGACGGGCGCGTTGGCGATGGAGGTACGATAATGCAATCAAGCACCAGACGATGATGAAGAATTATTACCGCATGGGTGAGTGAATTGCGGTGTTTTCTCTTCCTCCTTGTTTTAACCCGCCGATAATAAGTATGCATTCACCCCTCTCTCGCGCGCGCTGTACTATTTTGTTCATAAGCCACGGAGGTCGACGCAGCGATTGGGGTCATACTGGAGGAGTTGAGACGTCAGGACGTCCTGGAAAATACCGTGATTATTTTCACGACCGACAACGGCAACTTCCATTCCGAGGTGAGAACGATCGCTCCGAGAGTGCAAGTAAAGTTGACACAATGGACTCAGACTTAATTGCCCTCCCGCCGCCAACGATCACGACGCCAAAACATGTCAGCACGGTCTGGCAGACAAGTGGTGAGAAAGATCACGCGAGATTATAAATGCTCGCGTTTCATGACGCATAATATTGGCACTATGATGAAATATCACTGACGCTACTACTTTTTGGGCCACTTCTCTTGAGCAGGTATCCTCACCAAGAGTAAGATTCTAGAACGTGAAGTTTGCGAGTTGCTAGTAACAACTCTCGTACCTGAGAATATCTCTGACTTAGTGTTGCTATTTTGCGTTTCCACTGAAGGTCGATTCGTGTTCCATTGATCATACGAGACCCACGGATGAAGGAGGAGAGCAGGGGCACAACTAACGATGAGTTCACGTTGAACATCGATTTGGCCCCGACCATATTGGGAGCCGCCGGGGTACCAATACCAGAAAAGATGATGGGACGAGATATGTCTCAACTATACCTTTCGCCTGAGTCGACAGAATGGAGAGACGAATTCTTCTACGAGCATCCGATGGTCAATAGGAAAACCTATGTTCCCAGGTGAGTAAATGGGGAGGGGGACGATGTGGGTTTTCGATCGATTCTCTCCTCACTGCTATGATTCTCCCTTCCTCATTATTCTGGCTGTTTTCACTACGTGTGTCCCAAGCTCGGAGGCGCTTGTACGGAAGGATTATAAATACATGTACTGGCCGGACTACTCCTACGAGCAGCTGTTCGACTTGGGAAACGACCCTGGCGAAATGGAAGATATCTTCAACAGTACTGATCCTGCCATAGCGAAAGTCAGGGCGAACATGAAGAAACGGTTTGAGGAGTTGAAAAATCTTGTGAAGAGTGACAAAATCGTGACACTTTAATAGTCTTAATGCTTTTTAAAAGATAAAGCAACACATACTAATCGAAGTCGGAATGTATATCAGGCCAATTCCCGAAATCATCAAATTCAAGCACTACCTCGCCTAGATCTAAGCTTCATTTGCAACATGGTGGCCACAATCATCATCGAGCCACAAAGAATGAACGAGACCTTAGGCGTCAAATCCGTCAGGAGACTGAACAGGACGATGAAGTTCAGAGGGATTCTGAACAAGTTGTATATGGCAGCCCTTTTATTTTCGGGAACAATCATCCCCTTCATCGTTCCCATGGACGGGAAGTACATACCGACGCACATTTCGAACAGATTCATCGCAAGGAATGTCATCGTGGCACCTCCAGAGTAAACGACCATGAAAAAAGCGAAGGCTGCCACCCCGAATACGATCACGGCAAGTTGCTCCGGCTTCAATTTCTCCATGGCAATGGAGAATATGGACGAGCCCGCCATGCAACAGACCATGAAGGTGGAGAAAATGACACCGAACGGGAGCCCTTCGAACTTGTCGCCCATCTCGGCCTTCGCGAGCGTAGTCAGCGCGGGCGTCCACATGAAAACGAAAATGTACATGGATCCCTCGAACAAGGACGATATAATTCCGCAGGATAATATATCCGGGCTGCGAATGGTTGCATCGAAGGCTCCCTTCAGGGCGCCAACCGCGGAAGATTCGCTTTTGCCGTCGTCACTGGCACTGTCGTCGTTGCTTTTTCCACCAAAATTTTCCTCCCAAAGGTAAGCTGCCAATAACCCGCACACAATTAGAGTGAACAAACTGACGTCGAACGGTCCCAGGTACCCACCGGTGTAAAATTCAGAGCCTTCGGTAGTAGGCTTGAACTCGGCAAAGCTCGCGGCTCGGTTGGCGACTTGACCCGCCAAAATGGCGACGATCGAATTCCCATATTGAGCGTAGGAAAAGGACTTTCCCAAGTGTGACTTTGAAAAGAAGGAGGCGAACAATCCAGAGTTTATTGGCCGTGTGACATGATAATTCTCCCACGAGTACACCCAAAACAATACACTATCTCTCACCATAACACCGGCGCTGGCATGTGCGCCGATGAGCCACGCTTCGAACACAGAGAATAGCAGAGACGTGGCGACGCCTCCCAAGAGCCTACCCGCCATGAGGATCGAAAAATTCTTGAAATCTACGCCAATTGGTTCCGGGGTGAATGACGATAAGGCGACAAGGACGAAAAAGCAAGGAGGAGAGGAGAGGGTTGAGGCGGCGCCGCGAATTACCCCCCCCCCCCCCGCGCGAATCGACGTAAGTAGGAGGGGGCGGACGAAATAATAATAATAATATAAACACACTCACGCTTCGTCATGCAACTTAGCGCGTATATGATCGCGAATATCACGACGAACTTCTTCCTACCGCCCTGATCGGCCATGCCCCCCACGAAGCTGCCGAATACCATCGAGCTTCCGAATCCCGCCACGAACAACACGGCGATGTCGTGCTGCGAGTATCCGTACGCGTCGTACAGCGCGTACACGTACGGCCCCTGGAGCCAATCGCTCATCGCCGCGAAGAGGTAAACGAGGAGGTACCTGCGCAGGAGCTGGGCGTGGCGTATGCTCGCGGCGGCGTCCGATGCCGCGGTGGACGACGACCTCGACGCGCCGGCCTTGGAGGGGGTGCCATCGCCTCCGCCTCCTCCTCCCCCTCCCCCCCCCTCCTCGTCGTCGTCGTCGTCGTTGCCTTCGCCGTCGCCGCCGTCGCCCCTCCCGACGAGCGGCGTCGGCTCGTCGTCCTTCCCCGAGCCGACCATCTCCGCCTCGAGACCGGACGACGGGAAATACTTCTTCCAGTAGGACGAGGCGCGGAACGTCACCAGGACGTTGAAGACGAGTACGGCGCCGAAGATCAAGTTGTAGTCCGTCATGGTGAGGGATAGATTTGTTTTGTAGGAGTACATATAGTAGTGTGTATGAGCTTTCTCACAAAGAGTTCAATGGTATTTATTCCCACGTTGGGGGTCACTATTGAGAGGGCTGGTGCTGTAAGCTTCCACAAATCGATGAGTTCACAAAAAGATAGAGTAGAGTACTACGATAAGCAGTCTCGGGACGTGGAAAAGAAATATTTGAAGCTTGGTAAGTACCATATGTAGTGTAAGTATGTAGGTATTACATACATACCACCACACTGACTCACTGACTCACTGACTCTCCTTGGCTCCGCCCCCGCCGGGCCGCGATCGAATTCCTCTCCCGAAGAATTTTCAGAATTCTCGCAACGAGCAGCAACGAGAGACTTCTCGACGATCGTTCACCGAAATGCATCGTCGACGGACGTGGTCGTCGCCGGCCGCGGCGGCGGCAGCATTCGCCATCGTCATCGGCGCTCGCCATGGCGGTGGCAATGCGATGATCTCGTCGTCGTCGGCGTCGGCGTCGGCCTTCGTTTCGCCCGGGACGACGACGACGACGACGACGACTACGGGACGACCGCGACGACTCGCGACGAGGATGCCGCAGCACGCGGCCTCTACCAAGACGACGTCGCGGTCCGGGAGTAGGATGCGCGTCATTTCCCACGCCATCGCCGTTGACGGCCCTCCCTCCTCCTCCGATGACGACGTTGACGGCCGAAGGACGACCGGCGGCGCCGCCAAAAAGGCGACGCCGCGTCAGCCCCCCTTCTCCCTCCCCACGGCCCTCTTCCTCGCGGGACTCGCGTTCGACGCGTACGTCGAGCCTCCCCCCTCCTCGTCGCGATGGGAGCGTGGCTCGTCGGGGCTGAACGTCGCGTTCCTGTCGGGGGGATACACCCGCGGGCTGTACCGCGGCCTCATCGAGGTGACGCCGATACGCGCGTCGGACCTGCCGGACGAGGACGACGCCGCCGAGTCGCTGATGACGGGGGGCGGGGTCGACGCCGCGCTATTGGTGTCGGTCGTCGAGGGGGCGTGGACGGAGGACGTGGACATGCTCGAGAGGGAGCAGTATCACGACGGCGTGCTCGACCTCGCCGGATGCGCGCACGTTGGACGGTCGTCGACAGCGTGGGGGAACGTCGACGAGGCGAGGGCGAGGCAGAACAAGAAGAAGGGCGGGAGCGGGGCGTATCACGTCAGGTCGTCGTGGGGGAGGGGGGGACAGGCGGTGTGGGAGGACGATCCCCCTTTCTACCTGTACGTGCAGGAGCCGGAGAAGGCGAGGCTCGTATTCACCCTCTTCGACGAGGACGTCGTGGGGGGCGGGACGTCGATTGGCTCGGCGCATAGGAAATTGGTCGACCTGCTGCCGGACGTCGCCAGGAAGACCGCGAACGACGACGATTCGACGATAGCGAGGCTCAAATCCGAGGTCATCGACAGGCTAAGGAAGTCGGGGAGGTTGCAGGATGCGATATCGGTGCGGACAGATCCACAGACTGGGATCGAGGAGACCGTGATAGACGAGGACGTCGTGATGGAAGCGATCAACGAATCGTACGGATCCGGCACCATCGCGTCGATAAAGATGACTTCGAAGCCGAGGAAGAAGGACAAGGGGGGACAGCGGGCGATCGGCATGGCCGCGGGGGCGATGATCGCTGGGCCGGCGGGGGCGGCGGTGGGGGGCATACTCGCGAGCATGTACGAGGGGGAGGTGCGGGGAAAAGTCGAGGTGGGGCTTCGATACACGCCGATCCCGCGCGTCGACCTGCGATTGTCGGACCGCAGGACGCGGTACAGGGTCAAGGGGGGCCTGCCCGGGGTGGAATGGGGCGAGCTGTACGAGAGGCACGTCGGCGGCGGCGGCGTCGTCGACGGCGACGAAGACGCCATGGCGAAACCGCCGACCGACCTCGAATTCTGCTGCTTCGTCACCCACGACGACACGGGGTGCTCGTGCGCCATTTACCGTTCCCTCGAACGCAGGCTGATATGCGTGTCATTCCGCGGAACGTGCGCGCCGAAGGACCTCGTGACCGACGCCACCATCGCCCAATCGGCATGGGTCGAGGGCGAGGACGTCGAGATTGCGAGCACGGCCAAGGTCCACGCTGGATTTCGAAACAGCCTCAATTCCATCTCCCGAAGACTGAAGGAGCTGGTCCTGGCGGCAGTCGCGCCCGGGGAAGACCTAGCGAATTACGACCTGCTCGTCACGGGCCATAGTCTAGGAGGGGCACTCGCCACGTGCTTCGTCGCGGACGTGGCGGAATACGGCATGGACGCAGGTAGGGGCCTGCCGCAGCTCGCGCCATCCGAGGCGTGGTGGAACGGCATCGCGTCCACGTTCCTCGCGGCGGGGAGGAAGGCGGCCTTCGGATCAGGGCCTCCGCCCCCGCCCCGTCCGAGGTCGCTCAAGATGTACAACTTCGGCAGTCCCCGCGTCGGGAACGACGCGTTTTGCGCAAAATTCGACGCCATGGTCGAGAGCGGTGCGATAAACGAGGCGTACAGGATAGTGAACGGCCAGGACGTCGTCGCCCGCACCCCGCGAACTGTCAACGCCCTTGTCCTCGGGAACATTGGATACGATCACTGCGGCCCCACTGTGTTGATCACGGAATCCATCGATCGCAACGACGGGGACGACAACATCCGCACGAGGGAGATGATCTGGATCGAGGGGCAGAGCGACGACGCGGCGTGTCCGGTCAGGGACGGAAGCTTCACGGACAGGGGATTCGCCGAACGCGAGATGAAGCTGTTGCAGAGCATATTCTCCGGCGAGGGGTTGAGTCATCACATGGAAGACAAGTATTATCAAGGAATGGGCGCTAGTGCCGGCTTCGCGGCATTCGCGGGACGCGAATTGGTAACATTAGAGGAATTCAAGACGATGCAGACTAAGGATGTTAGTGCCTAGATTGATATATGATGATTATCTTCGCAACTTCTACACCACGAGATCTATGCCGTTACTGTTTGCTTCCTACCTACATTTTACTGCCGCACGAGTCGTGACAATACGCTTTCGTTAATACAGCTCTCGCCAAGACGCACCGAGAGATGATTATTGCAACACAGAGATTTTGTTCCCCTCTTCTAAATTAGTGGAAGACCCTCATAACCTGCTCGCTCACCGTCCGGCACAATGGACATTTGCGATCGTTTGCTTGGATCAATGATGCACACCCTTCGCACACACACATGTGCCGGCACGGGAGAAACAGACAAGCCTTCCTTGATTCTTTGCAGACCACGCACTCCTTACATTGATCCTCTTCATTCAACCTCATTGTCAACAGATCCCTTTCTTCCGCCAACGTAGACACCTCCAATTTGAACTGAGAAATCTGTACACTTGAAGAAGTGATAATGTTATTCAACGCAGCAGCTTCTTCGGTTTTTTTCTTGTTCTCCAATCTGAGGATGGCAATAGTATCCTCGTAGGTAGCAATGACATTTGTAACGGTAGCTTTGTAGTGAGAAATCTCGATACTTGAAGAAGCGATAATGTTATTCAACTCAGCAGCTTCTTCGGTTAACCGGGTTAGGGCAATGGCTGCGGTTGCATGATCTAAAGCAACAGATTCGTAGTCTTCTTTAATTTTTGCGACAGTTTCTTTCAAGGCAGTCGCCTCTTGGTCTTTCCGCAGCATGGTGGCTTTGAGCTGGGCAATAATAGCCTTGAGCTGGTAAATCTCATTTTTCTTGATGGAGAGATCAAGCTTATTCTTGATACTCGCGGCGTGAGCATGCTTGGTGGCCATTTCTTTGCTAAGCAGACCAATATCATCGGGTGGCGTTGATTCAGTCCCTGCATGTTTATTTTCAAGGTTAATGCCAAAGTTGATAATATCTCCCAAGGGTTGACGGCGAATCGGTTTCAATTTCTTAGCCTTGCGGCGCTGAACGTTATCACCGTCGTCGTCGTCATCATCATCGCTGGGAACATCGCATACGAAAACTATGTTTTCCATGATGGAATTAAGATCTATGGAGAGGGATGACGTGTCAACGAAAGGACTCGAAAACCAAAGCAATCTTATAGAAGCGAGGAAGGGAACCTACCAAGAATGCCCTCCGGGCTCAGCGCAGTGGCAGCACCGTCTCCAGAGCTGGAACCGTTCCTCATTTTGTTTCTTTATGTATTACCATGAGGAAGTGAAATGTCACTTTCGAAAGTGAGGACCTTCAGTCGCACTCCTCTAAAATCAATCGTATCGTGGTCCAGCGATTATGGAGTAATTTCGCTATGGGTTAGAGAAAGTTTCTTTCCCGAATCTTCATTCCACATAAGTCATGGCATTTCAGGTGAAGTTGAGTGCACCATCTAACATCATATCATCTAATTACCTCACTGAATCTCCACAGCCTGCGCAGTCTCTCTTTCGCTCTAGAGTGTGAGGGGAGGGGGGCATAAGGCAATACAGTTGGCATACTTTTGACCCTTCTCTTCGTCGGCCGATGCTGTTGTCTCCTCGTCATGTATCCTAGGTCAGCCGAAGCTGATGGACTCTTCCAACCGGATCGAGGATCCCTTGTATGATTTTTGTAGCCTTGTACAAGTCGACGCTATAAGCTTCAGTGTCAGAGGAGTCCTCGGGTTCGCCCTCTTGGGCGCCATCCAGGTAGAATGTCAAGATTTTTGGAACACGCCCACTTGTTGACGAGGAAAACTAAACATGAATATTATCCTAAAGCCATGATGAAAGTGTTTCATGAAAGAATAATGCAACGGCGAAGGTGCGACCAAGAATGCGACGAAGTAACTGGCCTAAAATTTTTGTGGGGCTGACCTATTGCATTCTTTCGTATGCACTGAAACATTATGGTAAGAGCGCAACGTGGTCAGCGCTAGTCTTTGAGCAGTATGCTTGGAAGAGAAAGCAATTCCGATGACTGAATTTTTGTATTATATCCCCCAAAAGTTAAAGTGGCTAATTCTCCAAGTAAAGTGTACTGCCTCTGTTGAAGGCAGAACAGAAAAATCAAGGAAGGAATTCTCATGCCGACCCTGGGATTCGAACTTCCATTGTCATCATTATGATGCATGCAGAGTGAGAACATCATTACCAGTCTCTGAATGAACGAGACAAAAAGTGCACATTCAATATAACTCACGCTGATCGGCATAACGCCACAGGATACTAGGCGAAACAAAGCCATCAACTTCGTGGATGATTCCAGTCTTAGTCGCATCTGCAAACTCAAACGATTTGACCACCTTGGCTCCATTCAATGTCACCCCCCCATCCTCTACGTTCAAAGCGAGATACACATTAGATGAGAGAGATTATGAACACAAGGTTACTTGATATAATCAGCAATTTACCTTTCCCACCCACTCCAAAGAATCCACCTGATACAGTTCTCTCTGCTGTGATCGCACCCCCTTCGGTGATTACACCCCCTGAATTAAATAGTTGGTCTGCGTTAACAGGCTCGAGAATGACATGATACGAAGCAATCTTCTCAGAAACCTTTTAGCATGGAGTATAAGAAATGGCATTTTGTTGTTACTTTCTGGCAAAAAAACCTAAAAGATGAACCAAAGGGTAAGTAATCAGCAACCGCACCTCGACATTACGGATGTCTTCCAACTGCAATCTTTTCTTCTCGCCCAGGGCCAAAAATGCAGCCTCATTGGGGGCAAAGATGGTAAAACCAACGTCAGTGTCCTATCTTCGAATAGAGATCGGACTAGACTTAATATTGCTGATAAAAAGTGATCTTTAGTCCGTTAATATAAAGTAATAAAACTTGAAAATAATACTTGTAAAATGAGCATAGGATAGTCAGCCTTGATTATTTTCTTCATGGCATCTCCGTTCTTGGCGCGCAGGGCGGAGCAGGACGGATAGTTCTTCGCTAGATATTCTTCCACGTCGCTGGCGCTGTTGGATATGGAGGAGGAGCGGACGACGACGCCGCGGGTGGTATAGCCGGGCGAGAAGGCCACGGCTGTGGCGACGATGGCGAGTAGGATGACGAGAGATCGCATGTCGGATCAAACAACATCTACATGGGTGGCGTGAATTAGAGAGGTGTCATAAAAGAGAGCATAAATCAGGAAGGGAGCGGCTTGCTTCGTCAAGTTTACATTCACATACTCTACATAGGAATAGATAGATACCATATCCGAAAACCACCACAACAAACCCTACCACCTGACCGGAGAGCTATTGGAAAAAAATCATGAGACTGCTCCGGTCGATTGTGGCATCGGCCGCTGCGGTCATAGCCACCGCTTACGTTCCGCCGCACATGGAGCTGCCTCCATCCTGGGCCGATGTGGCCTTGGGAACGGTGAGGAGTCGAGCGCGATCGCGTTAACGTCGGAGTGTTGCTCCTGCTGTATTTGTTGTCGTGCGCATTAATTATTGATGGCTCCCGTATTCTCTTTTGTCTTGTCCTCCGCGCACAGCTCGCTACTCTTGAATTCAAATCCAAGGTGGCATCAGCGTTTGAAGGAGATGGTTCGTCACTAGTATCGGAAACGGCCTGCATGTCCGCGGCGGACGTAATCAGCAAGCACTCTGGCAAGAATGGATGCATTGCCTTCGCCGTTCGACGACCAGGTGAGACAGACTGCACTTGCACTACCGAAATGTTTTGACTCGGTCAATATGAAAATAAATTACGAGAATTTCACTTGTGAACTTTGACGCCCCGTTTCTCGAGTAGGATGATTTCTGTGCCGTGAGGAGGGCAAAGGTCAGTTATGTTTATCACTCTCCAGTTCATCAGCAGTCATGTTCTCCGAACTCTCAGGCCCACCGTCACCATTCAAATTCTGCGTTCTTGACTAACAGCTATTGCTGACCTTGCGGCGAGAGAAGATAAACCATTGGATGGATTTGGTATCTTTGGGGTTGTTAAGGAGGTGGGGGTCGACGACGAAGGTATTTCATTGATCTATATTATTCTTACAGTATTTTTCTCCTGTCGATGCGCAGATAGAAGAGTACTCAATACATCAATTTACCTTCACCGTCATTCCCAGGCTTGTTTGAATTTCAATCCAACTACTTTCCATTTCCACTTTATCGTGACGAGGAGTAAGTTTCATCGGGAAAGACCTCGTACGTTTCATGACGTTTGATTATTCTCACTAAATCGTTGTCTTCGACATAGAAAAACATTCTACAACGCCTTGGGCTTGCGTAAATTGTCCGTGAAGTTCACATCATGGAATCCATTCAAAATCGTTAGGGGAATTCGGGAAATTTTCAAAAGGACAAAGAAGAAGAACATAAGTGGTAACATGAAGGGAGAGGGAATGGTGCAAGGCGGTATAATCATTTTTGATAAAAATGGGCAAGCACGGTATGCTTACCGGGAGGAAACTGGATTTGAGGTGAGAACAAAGTAATTCTCTATTTATGTCCAGTGTGAGTCGACTAATGTCAATCATGATGCATCGCACATGAAAAAGGTCCCAATTGATGATATCATTAGTGCTGTCAAAGCAGTAAGACAGGAGTGTTCGGTTAGTGCAGAAGAAGAGTAGACATTTACCTTTAGAGGATGGCCACAGCATGATGACGGTAGTTTCATTTATTTTTGTTTGAAAACGTAATAATGGAACCACCTGAGAAAGCAGCAGGTCAAATCTCTCGAAAAATAGATTATAACACAGATAAAGACTATTTTCTATATTCTTGACCTCTATTCTTATGTACGCGAACGCCAACCATGCTATCGCGTCATAACTTGATAGCGTCCAGGCAAAGAGCAGCAGATGCAAAAAATTGGAGTGATTGAACCGGATCTCCATCATGGTAGGACTTAAGCCTCGTGTATGTGCAACGAAGTCTTTTGTCGTTTTAGCCTAAAGTTAAATTTCTATTGCTACCGTCTCCTCATAAAAATTATGTTCACTCCACTCTCTATTATGTCATGTGGACCTCACGAGACTGACATCACTTTAAGCAGTAACATCGTTCCTCCGTCGCAACTCCGCTAGGCAAGAACAGGCACACCGGTTAACGTCGGTGGCGTGTCGATCATCCCAGGAAATTCTTCGCCGAACTCCTTGCTTCGAAAATCGAACTTATCCCTACCACTCTCCTCGGCCCTACTCTCGAGAACGAGAATCAACCTGTTCGCGCTGACGGTGCTATTCGTCAACATTCCCAGCGGTATATTGACCAACGTCTCCGTGTCGTCGCGGAAGATGCTGAACCAGCCGATCTCTTCCGCAGAGGGAGAGCCAAATGTATCCCACGTAACGTCCGAATCGCTCCATACGTAATCTTGTTGCGTAACGTGGCTCACGGTGACCGACCGCACTTCGTTCTCGGCGACGAACGTTACGAAGAATTGAAGGGTGTACTCATAGACGAAATTCGGATTCGCCGCGCTGAGGTCAAATTCCAATATTACCTTGCGCTCGTCGTGCAGCGTAAGGAAGGGATCCCTGCCATAGCGGCTGTTGGAGTATTCACCACCGCGGAGCATCGCGTCCATGGTTACTGGCAAGATTATGCTCGGGGGCGTCGCAGATGGAGACGACGAGGGAAATTTTGTGCCATTTTCTGTGGGCGCGAAGGTGGTGGGGAAGTAGGTAGGAAATTTCTGAAAGAGAAGAGGAACGCGTGCGAATTTTGTTAGGGTCTATCCAGATGAGAAGATTGCAAAGAGGGTCTCACATACAAGATGGCAAAAGGAGCGAGACAGAGATTAAGTCCATGTGAACACTCACAGTGGGATTGCCAGTCGGCGACTTCAAGGGACTCAAAGTCGGAGTCGAGACCACCGGACTGGAAGATGGCGCATTCGTGGGACCCTCGGAGGGCACGGCAATTGTCGGACTGCCCGTAGGTCCCGGGTCCGTGTAGTACACCACCAATTCCGGCACCAGCGTGACATTCTCGCGCGACGCGTACATAATGCCATTGGGATAATGAGAAGATACGCGCAGGGTGATCAGTCCCGGAAGCGCGCTCTCGTTGTAATCCAGAAAAATTACGGCCTCATTCCACTCGTCCGCGGGTATCTCCTCCTCAAAGCGTCCGACAAGGTATTCGGAATCGTTCCGGAAGACGCACTCAGGTGCATTCATCCAGGATATGGCGTACTCGTCCCAATCGTTGCAATCCTTGTCGAGTAGGTCGATCTTACCCCCGAATGGACTATCCGTTATCGAGAAAAGACGCAACATGTACCCCACGATGTCGTCCGTGTTCCTGACATACTCGACGATGCTTGAGAGGTTGAACTTCAGCAGTGCAGCGCGGGGTTCCCAGCCGTCAACCATGAGACGCTTCTTATCGCCATAGGCCGTGGTGTCGTTGTATTCGAGCCAAGTGTCGGCGATGGCATACAAAGTCGTCGAGAGGAGCGTCGCCGGCACTTCGAGCACGATCGGTCTCATGGAAGGGGATGCGGTGGGAGTGAGTTCGACCGGTGCCATCGTGGGACTGTACGTCGGCACATCGGTCGCACTCGAAGTCGGCACGTCAGTCGCACTCGAAGTCGGCACGTTGGTCAACCTCGCCTTAGGACCAACCCCATCGTCTTCTGTCTCTAAATCAACCGCGACCTCGGGTTGCTCCAGAGTCGCATCATCAGCAGGCCTCCCTCCTTCAATAATCACGGCGCTGCTAATGCCACTGCCGCCACCCAAGTTACTGATGTTGTCGTCACCGTCGTCGGGGTTGGTGAAAAACATGAGGCCGAGTCCCGTGGCAGCCAGTCCAAGGCTGCACACCGCCAGAAGTATGGACGACGCGCAGAGGTACCTGGCCATGCGCGGCGTGGGGTTGCACAAAGTTGAGTAGATTGAGACGGAAAAAGAGGAGGAGGAGTTGGATCGATCGAGGCGCGGCCGCGATTGTGCTCCACCGCCTTGATTGTGTCCCGCCATCGCCACGATAGAGTCGTCGTCTCCGACGACGTCGTCTCTCCTATCGAAGTCGCCCGCGCCGCGATCGGAGACGCCGCCCGCCGGACCACCGACGCCGCCGCCGCGACGCCCCGAAGAACCGGCACGACCCCGCACCTTCTTCTTCGTGTTCTTCTTCGTCTGGGCACCTCTCGCCGGTGCCGCTACCGCCGACGCCGCCGAGGGCTTCTCGTCGACGGCGAGGTCCTCGAATCCCGGGGGAGGATTCCACGTGCTCTCCCCCGTGACGACGTTGCGATAGTACACATCGCCTCCGTCGCCGGTCTCATCCTCCCTGTAGGCGGTCCAATCCCCGACAGTTCGCAGACCCCCGTTTGCGTCTTTGTCGTCTTTGTCCTCTTCGCGGGCGACGTCCGCGCCTTCGTGCCGCTCGACCACGGTCGCCGCGCCCGCATTGTCGTCGTCGCCGCCGTCGCGATACCGACGACGACTACGACCGACGACGCGACGGGGGGCGTCGATGCCGACGGTGTCGTCGTCCTTGCCTTCGGGCGTCGGGGACTTCGCGGGCGCGACGGCGGCGCCCGCCTCGACGTCGTTGTCGTCGTACTCGTAGCGACCGCCGTCGTACGTCGCGTCGAGGGAGTAGAGCCACGACTCAACGTCCAAAGGGATGGTCGACCCTGCGCCGGAGTAGTGGCTCTCCACGTCGGCGGGGGGTGGGGAGATATTATTATCGTTGTCGTCGTCCGAGGAGGAGGGGCGGCGGGGACGGGCGACGGGGATGATGGTCGTCATTGTATTTGGTTTGTAGGAGTACGATAATAATAGAGTATTATGATGAAAAATTTTCTTGTGTTTCTAGAGAGAGGTAAGATGATAGTCTACCAAGCATCATCATGCCTGGGGGAATGAAAATCATCGTTGCGCAACATTTGAATCCAATTTGAATTATTCTCGGCGGCAAGTATCAGAGTTTGTACAGTAATAATTACTATCATCTTTGTGTAAGGAAATTGAGTAGAGTACCCTTCTTGGGCCGAGTAATCGCAAGAAAGCAACAGATTTGATCATAACGGTCTGGAAGACAATGGATTGGGCGCCAAAAAGGGGGGAATATACAGGGCGGCCCCGCTTTTTGGCGCGACCACTCATTTTCTTGTGTAATCGCCGATTTAACCCAACATACTGGTACGTATGTCGCGCCCTTTTACTAGTTTCCCTCCGATAGATGAATATGGGGCCGGACAGACGAACACACAAAAGTGTGTTCGATCACACAAAAGTGTGTTCGAACACACAAAAGTGTGTTGGAACACACAAAAGTGTGTTCGAACACACAAAAGTGTGTTCAAAAGTGTGTTCGAATGCTCTATCGATAAAATAAAAAATACACAGTCCTCAAGCACAGCCAATCCCCCCCCTTAACACACAAAAATGTTATCGATTACACAAAAATAGTGTAACTAATACAAGGTTGTTGGGATTAGGGGGGGGGCGGGCCCTCCGCCCGCCGCGTCGCATTATCGTTCGACCGCTCGTCGTCCTCTCCGTGCGGGAGGAGGACGACGACGACGACGACGGCGGCGGCGGGGGCGGGGGTCGTCGGTCTTCTCGACAACGCCTCGGAGGCGTCGTCGTCGGCGGCGGCAGGACCGGCCGCGGAGGAGGAAGTGCGGCGCGCGTCGTCGTCGTCGGTCGTCGTCGCGATCCCGGAGGAGGCGGGCGGTGGGATGACGCGCTCTACGACGGCCGCCGCCGCCGCCGCGCCGTCATCGTCATCGTCGTCGTCGACGACGGGGGGGAGGGTCCTCTCCCGCATTACGTCCGCCGCCGACGGGAGATTTTCGTTCGTCGTTGTCAGGGCGATCGAGGAGGACGTTGACGACGACGTCGTCGTCGGGAAGACGGCGGGGGCGACGACGACCGCGAATATTGCGGCGGCCGCAGCGGCCGGGACGGCGAGGCGGGGAGGAGGAGAGGGACTCGTCGGGAAATTGTTCGGAAACAGCGATTATGATCGTATCTCGCCGACCGCGTCGTTGTCGTCGTCATCGAAGAAGAAGAAGACGAATGTGGGTAAGTCTTTTCGAATGTCCGACGGCTTTTTTTTTGCAATCCATTCATGTTTCGTTCGTCCGGATGTCATCGTCGTCGTCCGACTTTTTTGTTCCTCCCTCCCTCCCTCCTCACCAAAATCTCTCTCTCTCTTTCTCTCGCGCGCGCGTGGTCTCGGCGGCCGCCGCTCGGTGGGGGGTGGGGGATGGGGGGTGACGGGTGACGGGTGGGGGAGGGGAGACGCGATCGATCGCCGCAACGACCATGACAACAACGGGGGGGGGGTTGACAACGAATGTGAAGACCAACGACTCTCACGTCAATCCACTCTAGCAATTTTTACGTGGACAAACTTATACGGTATTGTAGGATAGCGAGAACAATTCCATTTTGGGGTGCACTCTATGCTTTGGGCGTTCATCGACCTTTTGAACAGATTCAAACAAAATCAGTAGCAGAGATTATGGAGGACAAATTAAATATTACAATCATAATATGTACCAAGCACCTGCACATGAAATAAGATGTATAACCATTCACCATTCAGAAACAACCGCCTACGAGATTACAATGTAATGCTTTCCGAATGCATTTCCTTCACATCTTCTCCAATGATCGTCATGTTGGAATTTTCCTACTTCCATGATGATTTAAGCCGCATCGTCCATCACTTTCTTCACTTCCTGCTCTTTCATCTCCATCGGCATTCTTCCGTCACTAAGGCATAGTTGCTACGGATGGCGTTCCAAATGAGTTCCCAAACACAACCTCCTCCAACGGATATCCCGGCGACATGTCTATACCTCCATGGCTCAAACCCGCATCATCTGTCTCATCCTCATCTCCATCAGTATTCTTCCGTCGGTACGGCGTGCCCGCGCTCACAATCAACGGAATACTATACCGACCCGCAGNCTCCATCAGTATTCTTCCGTCGGTACGGCGTGCCCGCGCTCACAATCAACGGAATACTATACCGACCCGCAGGTATTCCCAACGCCCTCTTTATCCCATGCGCATCGAAACCCTCCATCGGGCACGTGGCCAACCCACGCGATGTGCATGCTAACATGTACGTCATCGCCACAAGCACAGTATTCTTTTGGGACCAAGTTTCTGCCGATGATAATGTTGGTAATAATTGAACCTTAACTTTCATGGAGTGCATCCATCGTGCAATGCGTGCGAGTACAGAAACACCCAGTCGCACGTAGAATGACAGTGGCGCCGATATAAATCGAGGCAGGGGATACCCGCTCGAGAAGAGCAGGATCAGCACGCGCAATTTGAGTAGTGCACGTGTCGACAGGGCCCGTCTGGTTCGGGCAGCGCCCGCAGCGTTCGCTGCCGTCGAATCGTCCATATTCTTCATGAGAAAATCCACATGTCGCGGAGTCCAGTCCCGTCCGCACTCCCCATCGGCCAAGAACACCGCCGTGCAATCCGAATCGCGTACCCTGTCGGCATTCCTCCCCAGGCAATACTGCGCCATGCTTTCCTTGTCGGACTTCGAGTGCACGAGTACGATGCGATAGGGCTGGACGTTGAATCCCGTTGGCGCACGCGTGGAAAGGGCGAGACATTGATTTGCCGTGCGAACTAATGCGGGGTCAGATATAGAGGCTGTTGGTGCATTTTTTGTCGCCGTTGATGTTGCAATGGCGTTGTCTTTGTCACTACCTTCGACCTCATGAGGATATTCCCTATTTGCCTCTTGATGCCTATGAAAACGCGTGCAAGCAAATCGCGCGTTCACTACTGCCTCGAAAGAAGTTGCCGCCTGCGCATTGTAGCCGATGGTGTTGCTGCTGCCTGATAATGGAACGACGCCGTTGTGCCTAATATCGTCTGTTTTGTCGGCGACGATTGAATTAGTATTAACGGAGTCCTGCGATGCACCCTGTGCCATCATTCGGTGCAGTGCTCCCCTGTTTGAGTTCTTCCAGTAGATAATGCCGTTGCCACAATTTCCAGTATCAACGCAAAATCGCAGGTTTCTCCTGTCCGCAATCTCAACTGAATTTGAAGAGGAAGAAGCTGGCGACGACCTCGATGGAGAAGTGCATGCTGGGCGATAAGAGTAGGCCGATCCGGGTGATGATGATAATCCCAATACATCATTCCTATCAAGTCGCATAAGCATCAACAACGCGATGGTCCATGCTGAGTGGTAATGCTTCTTCGTGGGACGGAGTGTTGGTATCATTGCAGCAAAAGGTGTAAGTAGGTAGAGCGGACGGAGTATTGACGAGTGTGATGATGGGTCGTTCACCGCGATTTTTAGAGAGTGTAGGTAGTATCTAGTTGATACTACATATCGTATGTATGGTACGTGGTATCGTAGAAACCATACCCGGACAGTGCGCAGTGGCCCTCGCCCGCCGGCCCCCTAAAATGCAAGAAGCAGCACACACACACAAAAAGACCCAACGGAAAGCAGAAAACGCCTCTCTTCTCTCATACTCAGCGCAACAATGACGGCCGCTGACAACGAATGAGTAGAAGAGGCGGCGACCATTCCAACTTCCTTATATCCGCCTAAGAACCATCAATATCAACCACCAAACACCAGGATCTCGGCAGGGGAAGACAAAAAAAAGGGCCATGTCCGCATTCCACAGCGACTACACCATCGCCTCGACCGACGATCGCATGGCCATGGACGACATCTCCCTGTCGTCCCCGTCGCCGCGAACGAACGACGACGGCCGCAACAACATTCACAACCTCCTCTCGTCGTCGGGCGCTTCGGTCGCGTCGAAGTTCAGCAGGATCGGCGGCCGCGGCAAGTCCATGAAAAATTCGGACCTGGGCGAACCCCTTACCCCGGGGGACGAAGCGGACGACGACCGCTGGGGGGTCGAGTCCTCGGGCGACGGCGGTCCCTCGGCGTCGTCGGCGTCGGCGGCGGGTGCGGGCATGACGGCCGCGACGAGAAATGGCGCGAGTTCGCCGAGGGGGTCGCCGACGACCGGCTCGACGAGGAGCTACATCTCCGAGGACGATCCGTTCTACATGTTCCGATCGGACCTCGTGCTGAAGCTGGCGGCGGTCGACGCCGCGTTGAACGATTACACGACCGTCGTACGCACGACCGACACGGCCGCGAACGCCCATCGGGTGCGCGAGTCGAAGAAGCAGCTGAAGCGGCAGATCAAGCTCGCGGAATCGACGCTGAGCGATCTGGAGACGACCGTTCGCGTCGTGGAGAAGAGGAGGGAGAAATTCCCTCACATTAACGACGTCGAGATTTCCGACAGGCGTCGATTCGTCGACGATTCGAAGGACGGCATCGCGGCTTGCAAGATGTCGATGCAGTCCGAGGAGGTCAGGAGGAAGTTCGTTACGGACGAGCGGGCGATGATGGAACGAAGGAGGGGCGGGGGGGGAGGATCGGCGCCATCCGACGGCGGCGGCGGGACCGCCGCCAACAACGGCGCGCACGGCCGAGCGACGGGACGTGAGTACGACGACTACGACGCGGAGTCGGGGATCGATCACGAGCGATCGGAGACCCTGCTAATGATGCGACGGCAGGACGAGACCCTCGACGACCTCGACGTGGCCGTCACTCGAGTGTCGTACATGGCCGATACGATACACGAGGAGCTCGAGACGCAGAACGTCATGCTTAAGAATTTGGAGGACGATCTGGCGGACGCGGAGGAGCAGCTCGGCGTGGTAATGGGAAAGCTCGCGAAGTTGTTGAAGACGAAGAGCAAATGCCAGCTGGGGTTGATACTGATCCTGAGCTTGGTCGTGTTGGTTCTGTTCTTCTTGGTGCTGTATACATGAAGCGGTGGGTGGGCTGTCGAGGATGCCGGGTCGTGGCTGGGTGTCGATTTTAATGCCTGTTTTTCGACGGTGGCGGCACGCTTTAAGAAGACCTTGTTGAGTGCGCACGATAACCGTTAAGGATCTAGAAGTTGTCATTACTATCATCTGTTCAAATTATATGATGGGAGGGAATTCGACCAATCCATGCCATGCCATAATATTTCATCTTGGGCATATAACTTAAATGAAATATTCGTATGTTCGACAAGAGTTATTCAAATCTGTATCCATAATCTTTGTTGCCTCAAACCCCACCCTCGCGGGCATGCCCTACATTTTTGAAGCCAGTGTGGAGTGCAGCATTTCTTCACCACCTTGCCATTCTCGACATGATGGGGGTTGACGCTTGGTCGTCGCCACCTCCTGTACCATTCACTCAGAAGGGTGGTTCCATATTGTGCGCCGATCCAACACATCATTCCTAATTCGCAATCAGACAGCCGCTGCTGTTGACAAAATATTATTCATTGCTGAACCCCTAGCTAGTACCAAAGTCCTCGCGGGGTTCTGGCTCCGACTGCTCAGAAATGAGGACACCTTATGTGATGTCATTCCTCGACAGTCTACCTCATCCACAGATATCAAAAAATCCCCCACCCATACCATTCCACGCAACACGCTTGATTCCTTGATTGCGTAGACAACTGGTAAGTCCCCATGGGGATTATTAAGCACAATTCCTAACTTTCCTGCCGGCGCTACGACTGTAACGAGGTCGAGGGTATTTTCTCCGTCACCTAGAGGATTTTGGTAAATGTCTTCCAGTGTGGCATCTTCGCCAAATAGCATGCCCTTGCTCCCAGTGACGGTCGTGTCGCCCATCCGACTCGCATTCCCATTAGGGGACGGGCCAACTCCATAGATGTGTAACTGAGATTTTAAGCTGATTAAAAGGAGAAGATCATGAGCAGAAAAAATGTGAGTGAAGATCGTAATGAAAAAAATTACATTTGATTTCATGAAAACTCACCTCTCTCCTCCCACAGTCATGTCGGTATTCATTGCTGGATTGACTACTTCGCCCATGTAAGGATCTCCCAATGTACTAATATCATCGACATCAGTTTGTTGAATAGTACCAAAGTAACTTTCCCCTTGTTGAATCGAGAGGTGACTTCCACCTTTTTGATTTTCGGTCGAATTTTTGGTGAGACTTTTGGTCGTCTTGGTTTCTATTTCCAACCCGGTTCTGTCGGGCTCGCTTTTTTCTCCGAAAGACCGTGTTGCGTCATGCCGCCGTTTACCCCTCCTCGCAAAGTATAACCCAAGAACCAATGTAATCGCAATCCCACAAGCCCCCCCCGCCGCTCCTGCTATTATGAAGTACATATTATTATTAGGGCTCTTACCGCTGTCGCCACTCTCTTCTAAATAAGCCGCAACAGGCTCGCCACAATCACTGTCACAGCCCAATTCACAGCATCCAGGGTAGTAACCTTCTTCAGTGGGTGCGATTGAAGGAAGCTCAGCTGGGCGATCATTCACGTTCGTAGGGCTATGATTGGTCTCATCAAAAGTAGGCGGCGAAGGTGTAGAATCAGATGGTGTCGGGGGCGCGGAGCAATCATCTGGACATGAATCATAGTCTTCGGTGGTGGGTTCACATTCACCGTCTCCACATGCAGGCAATTCCAAATCATAGAATGGTGGGGGGGTGGGATCCTCCCCCTCGGTCGGCTCCGGGGAAGTTGGGATCTTGGTGTAATATGCGACGCCATAAAGAAAAATAAACAATTATCAGTTGATGACAAAGCCATTTTGATGTTGTACACCAAATAACAAAGAAACAAAAAAGACGCTCCGATGAGAAATCAGACAAGCAATTCGCCAAACACAAAACTTACATCTACAACTGGGACGCTAGGAGCTGGCGTTTTTAAATCAGGCATTGTTGGCTCAGGCGCCGCTGGCTCAGGCGCCGTTGGCTCAGGCGCCGTTGGCTCTGGCGCCGTTGGCTCAGGCGTTGCTGGCTCAGGCGCCGTTGGCTCGGGCGTTGCTGGCTCCGTTGGTTCTGGTCCAGGAGGCGTTCCCGCGTCGGGGGGCGACGCCTGACTATACTCTCCGTCATAGTCGGGAAAGTCACACTGCTTATTTTCTACATCGTACGTCAACTCATAGAGCTCCTCAAATTCACTTCCTTCGCAGCCGGCCCCCTCCCCGAAGGCTATCCTGCATCCGACGATGAATGTCCCCGCATAGCCGTGCGTAAAGGTACGTGTAACCGCATGGTCGTCACCTCTGCTGTAGGTGCCGGTGATTTCTTCTTCATCTAGTGCCCAAAGAAACGTGACAGTGGCCTCGTACTCGGAATCAGATCCAGAGGTATCATCGTCTACTGAAAAAGTAACCGTGTCCGTCGACGAAAATCCATTGTTAAAGCATTTAAGGCCACAGTGGTAACTACATTTGGAGGCGACGATGGTGGCTTTCAGACAAAGGAAGAGGATGGCGGTGGCGTTGAATGGGTGCAGCATATTCATTGTTTTATTCCCACTCGCCAGAGACGTCAAATGAAACTGATGATTCCTCTAGGCTCTCGTTTTGTGATCGCGCCAGAGAGGGACAATTCAGTTGCAGACACACCGACACCCTCTGCCGACAGCACTCGCAATGAAGAATTGTTGATCACCAAGTTCGAATATGCGCTCGCATGAAAAGCACCTGGGTGTTTTCGCGACGTGGTTGCTGGGGAGTCCTTTCTTCCGCGGAGTCAGGGAGGTCGGAGGTCGGAGTTGGTCGGATCATCACCTTTAACAAACTGTGTTTGTGTGATTCGTGCCTCGTGCGCTAAAAAAAAATCGCATTGGCGGGGAGGAGGAAAGGAGAGGGAAATTTGGCGAGTCAACAAAATGTCGCCGGTATTTTCACCAAAAAATCGACAAAAAGCCAGAAAAAATGTTAGGTATATGTTTTCCCTGTTGATTCTATCAACATTTCACCAAAAAATCTCTCGATTTAATATTGAGAAGGGTAAGATAAATAATGCGCAGTAAAGTTAATGACAGTGGGTGGCAGCCATAATTTGATTTTCGGGGTTTTTGGTTTTTGGGCCATCTTTAGCGAAATTTAGCCTAAAAAGGTCTAAATTTAGCGATTCCAAATCCGAAACAGAGCCTCTTTTTTGCTTCAGAGGTCTAAATAAAGTCGGGTTGGCCGGCCAACCCGACTTTATTTAGACCCCCAG
>JALLAZ010000050.1:0-28516 GCA_036939755.1 Stephanodiscus triporus
GGAGTTGTGGTTCAATGTCAAGGGTAGAAGATGGGAGGAGGTATCCAGCTGTGGTAAGGAGGGGACCTAGGGTGGCAGCGAATCCGTCGCGAATAAAATTGTGTGCACCAATCTTGTTGATGCGTCGACACTGGAAAATGTGATCGCCAAAGGGGTCGTTGCGGTGTCCACAGGGGCAGAAGGGTTTGTCAGTTGGTTCGAACAAGGGAAGACGGAGTTTTCGCTTGAGGGCTGGGAGGAACATCCAAGGCGGTAGCCGGTGTTGGGGTAGGCTTCGGCAGAGGGAGATGAGAGGGTATGATGTTTGGGGAGATAAGATACTTGGGAGGAGGTGGAGTTGTTTTGGGAAGTTGGTGTAATATTCGTGATGGAGTTCTGTCCAAAGATAATTGCTGCAGTGTGTTTTGATGCGGGAGCGGGCACTTTTCTCGGAGACGGAAGTAAGGAAATGGTCGACGCGTGCATGGGTTGGAGTAGAGGGTGCACAAGCAATATGTGCAATTGGTGGGAGGAGGAGATGGAAGCGTTGGAGGATTCTGGAGGTAGGGTTGGTAGAGTGGTCAAAAAGGGCGCATAAGGATTGGTGGAGCCTGTAGGGAAGAAGATCGCAATGGAGGCGAAAACCGTGTTGAGCGTTGCGTGTGGCGGCCGCCATCGTGATGACGAAGTCAGGTGCAGCACGCGTTCGAGGGCATAGAAGGCCTAGACCGCCGGAGGCGAGACCAAGTTGGCTGATGAGGATGGCAGTGGGTGGGATGGTAGGTTGGCCAACGAGGGTGGTGAGGAAAGTGGAAATGATGGTGTCGATGTCGGAAGTAAGGGGTCCATTCCATTCTTCCCAGTTGGGGTTGGATTCGTGGATAGGGAGGTTGTGAAGGATGTCGGAAGCGAGGAGGTGTGGTAATTTTTGTAGGAGGCATTGTGAGAAGAGACGTAGTTGGGTTTGTTCGTCGGTGATGGAGGTAGTGAGTTTTGCAATGTTGTCCTTTACGTTTGAAACGCACGAGGAGAAGAAGGTGGTGGCAAAGGAGGCAGACCCGACAGGTTGTCCAAGGAGACGAAAACCTGTAGTCAGTTCGACTGGGAGAGGTGGTGCAGATTTGTCGGTGGGGTGTGGGCGGGTGGAGAATTCAGCAATTGTTGTAGAGATTGATGTTGCGAGAGTAGGGTTGACCGTGCGGAGGAGGGGTAGCGTGGATGTGCCGTTGCAGGAGGTGAGTATTCTGGTTTTGGAAGGATTGACGAAGCATCCAAGGGAGGCGCCGTGACGTTGAAGTGTTTTGCATAGGAAGGATAAGTCAGGGAGGTAGACGCAAGAGGAGATGTCATCGACGAAGCCAAGGAGGTGGGAGATTCCGCCAAAGCCATCGTCCCCAGTGTCGCCGGAGGCCAAACGTGTAGCAGCACGTTCTCGTAGAAGTGCATCAATGGGTTGGAGAAGGCGGGCGACAACGAAGGCGGCAAAGAGGGGTGAGAGGGGGCAGCCCTGATTGACGCCCTCTTTCATGAGGAGGGTGCGCCATGTGCCATCATTCCATTTGTGGTGGACAGTGGTTGCATTGTTGTAGAAAAGTGTAGTGAGAGGTAGGAGTTCGGGGAATGATGTGGCGATAACGTTGATGAATTCTTCCCGGGAAACACTATTGAATTGGTTGGTGAGGTCGAAGAAGACGGCGGCTCGGGAGGGGAGGGCATTGTGTTGTTGGGGGTTTTCGATGTATTTCTCGATTGAGAGTTGCATAGCTTTAACGACAAAATCGCCGCCGTTAGGAATGCCGACTGCGTAGTTGAATGGTAGAAGGTGGGAGGCAAACTTGTCACGGAGGGTGTGAGCGACGTGACTTGCAATAAGCCGGCGGATGGCAGTGGGTATCCCAAGTGGGCGAAGTTTAGTGTGGTCAGTAGGGTCCTTGTTTGTCATTTTTCATTTTCCAGCCAGCGCAAAGCCAAAGTCAGCACTTCGTAAGTAACTTCGTTCTGATCAAAGACTTCGTCGCACTTTGGGATCAATCGCCCACTCCCTTTTACTAACATCCCTTCCTCTTTTCCTCTCCTCCTTTCCTCTCCACCTCCTTCAGAAAAATGATTTTCAAAAACACCAAGGAATGCGGCGCTTGGTCGGCAAATCCAAAGAAGAAGGAGACTCAGAGAAGATTCCCTGCCCCTTGTGGACACGGCCAAGAACATTGATTCGGCGGAGGAGAAGATTTCTTTTTGTGGTGGGACCGGATACGGACAAGGCCAAGGTGATCGATACGGCCATTGGGGAGTCCCTCGTGAACGGGGTGGGAGAGACTACCGTGACGACCGCCCCTTCCACAATGCATACAACAGAGGCGGGGGGCAAGACTTTCGTTTCGACCGAGAGTCAATCAGATCTTGACAGGAACGAAAGCTATTGTGAGTCATCATCTTTATTTGGTGTCAAACGAACTCCGACGATAAGACAACGATTTTCTCACATTCGCCTTCCTCTTCCTCTTACTCCCCCCAGCAAGTACAATGGATGAAAATGCCATTATCTCCGTCAGTAACGGTTGCAGCATTAGGAATGGATTCGATCATCGTTGCTCAGTCATCGACAACAACGACAACAGCAGCAGGAATGGATTCGATCTTGATGGCTCAGTTGTTGGCAACAACAACAACAGCCGTAGGAATGGATTCGATCTAGATGGCTCAGTCGTTGGCAACAACAACAACAGCCGTAGGGATGGATTCGATCGTGATGGCTCAGTCGTTGGCAACAACGACATCAACATTAGGAATGGATTCGATCATCGTTGCTCAGTCGTTAGCAACAACAGCAACAACAACAGGAATTGATTCTATCGTGAGGCTCAGTCATTGGCAACAACAACGACAGCTGTAGGAATGGATTCTATCGTGATGGCTCAGTCGTTGAGACTGTGCGTCGTCGTCCTTGTGGTCGTCAGGGCCGGGGTTCAGCTGAACAACGAAGATTACGTCGACACTCTGAAGCGACCACATGCGCAATCAATGCGCAGCATGATGAGTCAGCATTCGTGACTAAGATGACGATCCCTCCCGGCGCGGGGGAGGGGGTGACGCGTTCCGCACGGACTCGCAGATCTCTGGGGGGAGGGTGGTGGAGTGCGGCTTCGTCGCGGCCGGGAGCGCGTGGACCGCGTCGGCAACCACGACCATGACGTCAACGTCGGGGGGACTCGACGGGTCAATCGGCGACTGGGATCAGTTCTCCGCCAACGAGAAGAAATTCAACGTGAAGGCGTCATTCGAAGAAAACCTGTACAACACAAAACTCGACTTGTCGAATATTGACCTGTCGAAGCGGGCCGGCGGCTAAGGATAGATAGTAGAGCGAATCTCGTTATATTGAAAATAAATAAATAAATATTCGATTCCTCTCTAAACCCTGAGAAAGAAGTGTTGTAAATAATATTGTGGATGACCCCACACCGCATAGAAAGCCTCGATCAAAGGGACAACAACGACCCTTTGAATTTGTCTTCGTCAATTTTGCTGCTTACTTCTTCGCTTTTCCCTTGCTCTTTGTTTTTGTTGTCACCTTGCTTGCGCCAGCAGAGGCGATTCGCACATCGCCTATCATGGCTTGGACCCACTCATTATCAGTCACTAGCTTTATCAGCGCCAGGTCACGTTTCATGCCTTCGCCAACGGGCTTCTTCGCGCCAATCTCACCACGAAGGAACATTTCAACCGCCTGCTTGCTTGCCTTCCCTCGCTTGACAGACCCTGGAGTCAATTTGACACAATATGTATATTTAGAAGAAAGGACCGAGTATGGTGCGCAAACGGGGATGGCCCATAAAATAGAATCCTGTGCCGTCGGCTTCCCAGTCAACTTCCCAAGCTCTGCGGTATCGTCAACAGCAAGATCCTCTTCATCACCGTCATTTTCGACAATACCATCTTCGGCTAAAATCTCCTTCCAAGCTTCCTTCTCCACTTGTTTCTCTGACTTGGACTTGCGCTGCTTAACATCCCCTGTTTGTGCGACGACATTGAAACCCTGTAACGCCACCCCATGTTTCTTAATGGTTCGAATAATCCCCGCAAGGCTAGCTGAGAAGTTGTCGATTCGCGTTGTATTCGACAACGCCAACAATCGATTGGCAGCTGCTAGCTGCTCGTTCAGATTCTCCATGTCACGGAGCTGTTCCAAAACTTCTGCGTCGAATTTGCTCCATCGAATACTTTCTGAGCCCTTGGTAACTTTAACTGTGACACATTTAGCTAAAATTTGTTGTACGTTTTCATCCAACGTTTCTGCCACCGCTTGAGAATCTCGGACAAGCAATGCCATGGTCTGTTCGGCAGCCCTCAGCTGCGTTGCATTGACCGATACAACTCGTTGACTGCCTTTTCCCTTTTTGTCTTTTTTGGATGACTCCCCACCATGCAATGCCAACATGACTAATTCGCGATCTTCATCATCTTGCTCGCCATATCTTTTCTTCGCACGTTTGACCTTAGATCGTTTTCCTCGTGATAATCCATTGTTTTTTTCTTTGGAATCTTGTGGAGGGCTGGTAACGGAGATATGGTTCTCTTGCGTTGTGTGTGGTGTTGCTTTTGGCATGGCGGTTTCACTCTGTTCTGCTTCATCTGCCCTGGGAGAGGGCATCCTCTCATGATCACTCTCGAAAGCTGGGTTTGCGCTTTCCTCCTCAAGACGGTGCTCTACACTGTTGATGCACTCTTCGTCGATTGCTAAATTTTCGATTCCCGTCTCCGGGTCATCATTTTCCCCTGGATTTGACAAGGAAGATTTTGGTTGCTGCTGCGCCTCTTTACCGTCTAAGTCTTCCTCCTGCTGCGAGAAAATCTGCTCCTGTTCGAGCAGTGCAAAATCTCTCCTCTCATTTGCATGCCTCGCTATGCTTGCTTCATCGCCCAATCGAAACAGAACACCATAACCCATCTCTAAAGAACTGGGAGGCAAGAAGTTCTTTCTGCCTCTAATCATAAACGAACCAACCGTGAGGTATTCCCCCGTGGGCGCCGTCTTCGAAACCTGATGCGATTCTACCCAGTAGGCGGACGTGACCATCTTCGAACTCCATGCCGCCGAGCGGCAGATTGTAAATGTTCCCGCTTCACGTAATGCCTGATCGGACAGAGGGACGACTTGCGTCTTGCCGTCCTTGCGACGTCTGCGCTTGGCACGGAGGATGCAAGTGGCGGCACCGTGAACCTCAGCGTGCAGGTATGCGTCGCCCGGTCGGAGATATCGTTTAACCAGCTGTTCATTCTGCTGGGCGTCTTTGCCTGCCAATACCAAATAATTGTCAGACGTGATGAACCAGGCGAATTTCTCGAACCAATATGTCTTTCTCTGGGGCGAGACCAGCACTTGCTGTTTCTTCTTCTGTGCCTCCGCCAATTGCTGCCTTGCCTTGGCTTCGGCAGCCTTCAGAGCAGTCGTGGAAGCTTCCATGGTTTTTTCTTCCTTACCCCGCAAGGCACGGTAGGCCGAGAACATGGCGCGGGCATTGCCGTGCGCCGATTCCTTTATGGAGACCACGATGTGCTGGATCGGTGGGAGGCTGTCCGGATGGGAATCGTCCCAGCCTTCGACATCGGGCAGTGCCAACACAACCTGGTCTTTGTTCAAAAGCAGCTTGTGTATCAACAGCGCGATCGGATTGAGGTTCCCCTGCTCTACGGTGACTAACTGTTCCAACGCGTCCCAATCCATCCCAGTTTCCAAAGCCGAATTAATCACTCCCAGCGCTCGATCGACGTCCTCGGCGTGAGTCTCGACCAAACGCGCGCTATCCCTCCACCGCTCCTGTTCTTTTACCAACCCCTCAACGCGGCGCTGTTGATCAGCTTGGATCCTCGCTAGGCGGTCATGCGCTGCGGCCTCCGCGGCGTCGGCACGTGCGGCAATACGTTGGGATGATAGGTTGGAGAAGAACTCATCCGCTGCAGCAGTGAATGTTGCATACTTGAGAAATTGTTGATCTTTGTGCTGATGGAGGAGATGGGGCTGGAACTGGAGTAGAGTTTTATCTGAGTGTGGATTTTGATTTGCCATTACCGAGGGGAGGGAATCATCATCCCTTTTTCTGTCAGCTTTTGCGGTGTCATTTGATGCCTTGGGCGTGTATAAAATGTAGCCGCCGTCTACCACCGCCAAATTCTTGATGACTCTATCTCCTTCATAACGAAGGGCGGTGATCAAATTACTCCACAAAGCTTCCGGCAGCGTAAACTCGATATTGGCAAGGGTCAATTTCATCACTGGATCGATACCGGCCGTCAACACGCAATGCTCAATGAGAGAGGGGCCATAGTGATACACGCCGGAGTTCGGCTTCAGTAGAAGAGCTTTGAGCACGAGAGAATTGTCCATCGCCTTCTTTTTCTTCCTACCCTTCATCTTGCTCTTGGCACCACTCCTGTTGTCGGCATTTGGATTATGCTCGTCGATGTCAGCTGCCAATGCCTTTTCCTGGACCGTCGATAATTCGGCTTTTGCCCATTCATACGCCTCTGATGCATTCATAGCCAATAGACCCATATTTGCCTTGGATGTCGAGGCACTGTCATCGTTGGGCCCCGCTCCGCTCGACGGACCAAGGGTGGTCGCGTACGTCACCGGGTATATGGTTCCCACTCGTACCTTAACCTCCTCCTTTTCACTCCCCTTCTTCCCCTCGCTTCCATCGCCATCCTCGTTGCCCTTCGCAACCTCATACTGGTGCGTGCGCAACAGCGCCAAAATTCGATACTCGCCATCGCATAATATTATGTTCCCCTGGGCGTACAATTCCAAAATAATATGGTGCGCGTAAGTGCCGCTACCGAATCGAAAGTCCACGACGCGGTCGAGGTTGCCGAGCTGGGTGACATTTTCGAGACGGAGGTTGCGCAGGTGCTTCCGGAGCTTCATGGCGAAGGGGGACGGCGAGGAGGACGATCCGGAGGTCGATTGGGAGTAGTGACTGCCGGCGGAAGAAACGAAATTTGAGATAAAGTCTCTTAAACATCTAAATTGGATGGCGACTCCTTCTTTCTCTATGATACCCGAATCGGGAAATCAAAATGAATCGAGATATCGAATTGCGAATTGGTCGTTTGGCACTCACGTTGTGGGGTGGAATCTTACTCCCGATTCGATGAGTAGCATGGCCCGCTTCTGATCCTGCGCGGGAATTATTTCGTCGGCCGCGGCCGCGGCGACGGCGCCATCATCCCCCGACGATGCAACGAGATTCTTGTCAGTTGAAAGGGCGGCACTGGAAGTGGCGGCCGACGACGATGTGGATCCGCCGCCGCCGCCGCCGCCGCTTGGGTCTGCCAACTTGAACATGTAAACGCCCTTGGCGCCGTCGCCGCTCCCACCGCCCCCGCTGCTTGAGGTCCCGACAACGCCAAGCGTGTTGCCGTCGTAAACGTTCGCGAGCTTGAAGCCCAGCATGGTCCGCTTGATGTGAGACGTCATGGCGGCGACGTCAAGGCCGTCGAATCGGGATTTCTTGGCGCTCATTTTCTCGATAAAAAATGCCCCCAACCCAAAGCCATCCACAGCCACAGGCACAACAAAAAATTCCTACGACTCGCATCGCCGAGGGTCATCGTGTGCATTAATACTAAATACGTATTCCCATGTAGATGTCTGTACAAACTTAAGCCATCAAGCCCGTCCCCTGTCGCCCAACCCTTGAATCGAGTAGCATGCCGCCGACGAAACGCAATTTTCCTCGCTCCAGGCTCTTCAACGAGGGGGAACATGTCTGGGCCGTCGCCGGGAGGGCATGTCATCCGGCAGTGATCGTATCGGTCGAAAATAATAATCGGACGGCGACCGTAAGATGGTCGACGTGGAAAAGTGTAGGCAGGGTGGAAGTTGCCGAACTCCGTCGCATGTTCGACGAACTCGACGGCGAATGCATTCCTTCGTCGTTCAGCAGGAGGGAACGAAGACTCACGAAGAAGATGCAAGAAATGACGGGGCGGGAAAGGAGGACGAGGGGAGGAGGACGCGAGTCGCATCATCATCATCATCATTCGAGGCACGATGAAAACGGGAGGGGTGCTCGATGTCGTCCCACCAAAGACGACGACGGACCCAAGTTCGACGGCCCGAATAATAAGATGAGGCGGGCGTCATCATTCGCGCCTCCGGCGAAGGAGGAGGCGACGACTGCCAAGGCGAATCCAGGACGAACGAGGGTGGGGCCGAATCGCGACATACAAGACGAGTACGATTCGCTCTGGGAATACTACATGGAGCCAAGGACGAGAGAAAACGAAGAGATCGCGGGCAGCGGAATGGTCCTGCGGAAGAAAATCGCATGCTGCAGTCTCCTCCGTTCCAAGAATGACGTATTTCGTCGGAAGGTCCACGGAAGGGTCATGCGTCTACGCAAAATGGGCGGGGATATAGCCGACATTCACAGGATACTTAATCTCATGAGGGAGCATGATTCGGGCAAGCTCCCCAAGGACGAGCTGTGCCGATTCGTACGAGAAATCCTCGGCCCTGCTCCGCGAACCTTTCACGACGAAGTAGAAGTGCTCGATTCTCTTGCGGCCTCCGCGCTGCAACGTCGTGACGAAAAGATTGAGGGAAATGAGCGGGAGCCGGTGGGACAAATTGCGTCGAGTGGATTGACAGAGCCTGATTGCAGGATTGCTGCTGCGCAGGTGGCCGACGATGAAATTGCAAATAGAGCGAATGATGCATTGGAGCGTTACATCGGAGAATTGAAGTGTTTTCTCCCATCTGACCATCCGTCTCTCGTGAATTTCATCAAGACAATCGAAGGAGAATCTCGTCGTCTGGTCAAGGATTTGGAAGGTCGGCACAAGGAATGCTTTTTTCCATCGGCACAGCGCAGTGAAATGATGATCCCAAATCAACCTCTTGCATGCCAGACTTACAAAACGAAAGACGTCTCTACTTCTGATGCGAAGAAACGTAGCCCAATAATCCATGCTGGAGATGTTGGATTTGAATTTTGCAAGGAGTTTGATAGCGGATGGTTCAACGGAAGGGTTGCTAAAATTCGTCCAAATGCCAAGGGTGGAAAAGATCGCCGTTGTGTGTATGACGACGGTGATATGGAAGACCTTAGTCTTGCTGATTTGACAGCCCTTGTCAAAAAGGCCAAAAAGAGAGCAACAAAAAGATCCATCCCGAACGATGGCTCAGGCGCGTGTTTTGTTGTGCAAGGGTGTGTGATCTAGAATATATTAAGTAAATTACCTTTATAAATGATTTATTACTTGTGTGCTAGCCTACCGAAGTCAAATAATCTTTGACGGTCACGAACTCAACTTAGAAAGGCAGAGGCCAAGGTTAGGGTCTCCTGGCTGTCTCGATTAGAGACAGTGGTGCGTTTCTCTGGAGGAGGAGCTAAAATGGGTCTGTTCAACAAGTGTGAAAATGATTAAAGGCCCATCGAGGATGGATTCATTTGGTTTTCTGAAGTCATTAATCGTAATCAGAGAGTAGGTGAATAATACAAGAGTCACTCTACTCATGCTTGTGATGTAAGTAAATATCACGATTGCAAATTTGATCACAAGCAATACCTCCCTCGTTAAGTTGGAGAATCCCAACCTTGCGCTTGCGCTGGAAACAATAGGCAGATGCAAACGCTTGCGGAGTAAAGAGCAAGAAAGAGAATTCCTAGACTTCTTTCTTCGGGCTTTGTCCATCCTCTTTCTCTCTCCCTCCCTCCCTCAGTCTGTCCGCAATTATCGACGTCTTAACAGCGTTTACCCACCACGTCATCGAAAGGTGTGTTCTTTGATGCCTCGAACAAGAATCACCTAGCTCTCCAATCTGTCATTAGGTTTGGACCAGTCATGTCTGTGATCGTCGATGTATCAATGCCCCTGCTGTCCCTGGAGCTCCCACCCATATCGCGCCAGCGCCCAACCACAGATTGATGTGGGTGTGTATGCCATCCCTGTTGAGCGAGTATCCCAGCCTATACTGTTCCAGGTCGGGTAAGCTCATTCATGGCGACAGCAGAAACCATCCTCAAATTTCTTTGTTGTTTTACTCTGTTGGTCAAAAGCTTCACAATGTCTCTCGTACGGAGACCGCTCACAGGGATGTCGTCAATTGCAATCAGAACATCAGAAGGAAAAACCCATCCGACCAGAGGACTGTCTTCTGATACGTTGCTCACCATAGCATGGCCGCGGTATTCGACGAAGGATATCCCAATCTTACCGGGAGGAGCCGAGACGATTCGGTGATATGAATGTTCATCCTCGCTTGAATTTCTTTTTGGTGTTTGCACCATCGAAGTATGAAAACGGGGTGAAGCGCCAAGATTCTCATTTTCCACAGGAGATGCCTTCCTGCGTGACAGTAGTCCCAATGCGCCACTGATAGATCCGATTATACCGGATTGACGTTGACTCTCTTTGTTATCATCATCAACCGCGCTTGACCCTACACTCAAGTCATCCCCAAGTGAAGGCGATGCAACAGCAGACATTGCATACTCGTCGCGATAAACAGGAAAATCCACAGTTTTCAACTCTGCTGACAATGACGTATACCTGTCAGTCATTCTTGCCATATGAGTTCCCCTGGTTGGTGTTAGATTTGATATAGGAGTCGTGACAGCTGTGCTAATGGACCCCGCATTGCTAAAACTCCTGGCCAAACCAGACACTGAGCGCTCCATGAAAGGCACTGGAAGAAAAGGGATGGGACTTTTCGATACATCGATGTTCTCTTTGATAGAATGCGATCCATTCTTAGTTGCCTGAAATGCCATGAGATGGTGTTTACTCGAGAATTTCCCAGGCCGCGACTCAACATCATCTGAGGCAGAATCTGAAAGACGTTCATGTTTCTGGACGCCGAAAGAAGTTGGTGTGACCTGAACTGCTATGTCATAGGAGGTTTTGCGATGGGCGCGTGATGTGAGATGCACATGAATATCCTTTCGGTGGAGAAGCAGAGGCAAAACATGCATTACAAATCCATCTCTCGTTTGATGGTCTAATCCAGTAAGCTTGAGAGATGGTACAGAATGCACCAACTTTGGCCCATTCAAAATGTCTTCAAGCCACCCCATAAGAGCTGATCGAGTTTCATTATTATCACTCCACTCTCTAAGGACAGCATCTACGATAGGTGAATGCAAAGCATGATCTGGAGGTGGAGGTAGATCAACCAAATCGCTCCACTCAGTCGAAAAATTCTCCCCGTCAATCATCCGTACATTAATCATCTTTCTGTCCGAGGAATTGCTCTTCGACAGATCTTGGGCGAGGTTTGGATCTTCAGAGGACGTGATGCTATCGGCGCGTACTTTAGTTCTCTCATGCTCCAATGAGACGACTAGAGCTTGCCGATACTCCTCAAGCTCTTTTTCTAATGCAGGATCATCAAGTTTGATAGCCGGAGAAATCGCGTTCGTATCGTTATTCGTGCAATTATCACCTTGGTCCGACACGGGTGTATCCACCAGAGCATCATTTTCAATATCTGCTGCAATTTTCATAAATAACTCTTCCCTTCCATGATCACTGGATGCATTTATTGGTTCAATATCGGACGCAAATGGATCCTCCGTCTTATTCTCAAGCGCGCAAATTTTTCGGTTGGCTTTCTCCAGCGCCGCCTTAAGAAGAAGGATTTCCTTCCGGCTTTCCAAATTCATTTGGTGCTCGATATCCTTCTCCCACTTAAGAAATGACTCGTCCTGAGATTCACTGAGTTTGACCGTGGGGCGAGGAGAGCAAAGGACCAAAGAGCCACTTCCTTTCAAAATATTGTCTGTTGAGTTGGAATCTGATGACGAACTGGATAGTATGGATTTATTCATGGACAGCGGCATAGGCTGCTGTTGTGACTGAAATGACGAACTCTTAAGCCTTCCAATTTCCGAACGACAGCATGATAGCTCTTCATTGAGACGATTGATCTCGTCTTCCTTGCATGATAAATAGTTTTCCGCTAAAGTCAGCCTCGTTCTCAAATCATCACATTGCATTGAGTGATTCCATTCAATATTTTTATTGCAAGAAATCTCTGTTTTTGTCTGTCCGATAGATTGAAGCCATTTTTTGGCCGACTGAGAAGATCGCTTCGCTTCCAAAGCAAACTCGTGTGAGCGGAGGAGGGTATCAATGACATCAGATCTCATTTGGTGGCTAGAAGCGATTGATTGTTCACCATTGGACTCTGATATGATATCGTTTACGGCAGCGCTGATCTGTTTCATGGAGTTGGCAATGAGTTTCAACTTGTCTAATTCTAGGTCGTCATGGGAGCCCTCGCTTTCCTGATGCTCAAAACTCAACAGATGTTCAACCATACACGCCAGCAAATTGATTGCATCTCCACGCTCCATTTCAAGTTTCTGTAAAACGTATCAAACATTTTGAACAGTCACCTAGTTGGGAATCAATTGTGGCATACTTTGCGGATCGCACTTACCTTCCAATCTTTCTCCACGCTATTATATTTCACCTCGTCAATCGCTAATGAGTCCCCTGTTCCATTAATATCATTACCTAAGGGTTGATTAGATCCACTACGAGTTGGCGATGAAGCGCCAAAGGAGGATGCTTGCGGAATGCTTCCCGCCCATGTCCGAGATTCACGAATGGCACGAAATTGGCTTTCTGGCTCCTCCCACGACAATCGAGTGCGGTGCGAAGGGGTTTCCCGCTTTGGCACGTGGGATTCGCGAGTGGGGACTCCAAGCCTCACACGATGGTCGTCATCGCTCGCTCGGTCGTCATGTTCGCCAATGACGGAGGACGCGACCGCCGAAAGGCCGTAATATTTGTGGGTCGTCGGATGGCCGCCCACGCCACGCATGGCGAGGAAAATGTCATCATCGACAGTTGTGTCCTCGAATGAAAAGCATTGGCGAGCGAATTGCGGAAGAAGGCTGGCGGTGGAGGAGGCGCTCGAACGTTGAAATCTACTTGGAGTCAAGCGCTTCAACGACTCAGAGGGAACGGCAGCCGAAAGCATCTGTGGAGACATGGGAGGCAGACGATTGCTCATTCCTTGAGCACCTCGTCGGAACGCCGCTCGAAAGGGAGACTCTTGCTCCTGCCTGTTTTGTGGTTCGTGCGCGTCACAGATGTTGTTAATTGAAGGCGTAGTGCAGAAATCAGCAAACTTCATCAGATTTGATGGATGTTGTTGCATGTCGGCGTCTCTTGTAACTGAATGTTCCTCTGAGAGATAATCGCCTCCGTCACGCTCAGTCGAACTGGCGCCAACATCTGAGTGGTCCTCTAAATAAGAAGTATTTGTGTCAGCATGGCATTCAAGTGAAGTATTCAAAGCGCCATCATTTTCGTGTATCGTTCCTTCATGTTCACGCTGGTCTCCGTCTATTTCCTCGTCCAAAACCTCTTCAACATCCTGCATCATCCTCCTCTTCACCGCGAGCAATCGCGCGTCGTCGTACGCCGACGAATAGTCTCCGTCGCCGACGATGCTCCCCATGATGGAAACGGTAGACCCGACCGCGGAGGGAGCGTATTTGCCATCGCCGCTGTCGTTACTTCGATTGGTCGCAATATTACGACCGTCATTCAGTGCGTTATCGCTCTCTAAAATTTCATCGGCATCAAAGTTTTGCGTGTGACCGGAAATATCATTCCCGGATTTGGAAACATTCATCAGCGACATGGATTGGGGAGGATGGTCATTTTCGGGCTCCTCCTGGGGTATTAGTCGTCCGGGGTCACCACTCTCCCTACAGTCCACGTGCATTACATCCGGCGGCATTGGACTCAGTCCCTCTGACCGCGACTTACTCTCAGTAGGGTCCGCCGTTGTAACCCCTTCGAAAGTGCCACGCTCGCGCCACGCGCGATGTTTCCTTCCGTGGTCATCGAGCTCGTCGCCTATCCGATCGTCGACGGACGCGATGTCGCGATCATCGCGATGCCGACGACCCTTCGGGGGGGAGGGGGGGGGTAACGATGCCGACGAGAAGATGACGGTGCCATTATTGTGATTCCTCTGCGCTTCCGTCGTCCTGCTCCGTGCGATGACGCGCCTGCCCCTGTTCCGGAACATCCCCGTGGGATCCAACGACGCGGGACCGGGCGTCCCGTCCGACGAGTTGGGAGGGGGGGGGACGTCGCGCCGTCGATCGTCGGACGATGCGAGCCGATGACTATGATGCATCGGCATCTGCGGCGGGTGCGTCGAGGGCCGAGTCGGGGTCGGCGGCGGCGCGCCATGACGCGCCGTCCCGCGGCTGAGGAGGTCTTGCTGCTGTGGATTATTGGCGTCCCGTCGAGAATCCTCGTTGGCCTGGTCCATGTTCGTTGATAGGGAAGGGGGGGGGGGGTGCGGGGCGGCGGCGGCCGGCCTTTTGTTTCTTTTTCGGCGAACGCACGACGAAGGAGCCGGAGCGTAGCGGGACAAAATAAATCGTCTACTTCGGAAATGGGGGGCGACCTACGATACTTACTTCATTTGCCCCCTTTCCCCCCGAAAAAACTCTCTCTCTCATTGCTTGCTCCTTTTTGACGACATTGCCGGCGAAGCCACGAGAGAGGAGAGGCGGAAGGTGCTCGCCTCCTTCTCCTTTTGCTCTAGAGAATGCCATTGCTTCGAATTCAGTGCCTGTTATTATTGTCGGCGACGATGCAACCAGCGCCGTGCCTCCCGTTCCCCGTCCTGCCCGGTCGACAGAATCGAGGGACGACGGCGTCGTCGTCGTCGTCGTCGTCGTCGTCCACGATCCGCATCGCGGCCGAAACGGGAGGGGACGATTTTTCGCCACCATCGTCGTCGTCGCGAGATATTTCCGCTCGAGACGAAGGATCGGATCGGTCATCGATCGGGAGGTGGAGGGGGAGGAGGAGGCGAAGGAGGGTGGGTCCTTCAATCGTCGTTGGCGACGGCGACGGCGACGACGATGACGATGACGATGACGATGGAGTTTTCGCCGACGAAGGCGGGATCGATCATTCGGTCGAGGAGGAGAGGGAGGGGGGGGAGGAGGATGTGGAGGCGAGTGTCGTGGGAATTTTGACGACGACGCGATCGTCGGCGATGGAATCTCGATGTCCGGTGTTTTCCATGACGTTTCCGCGATATCGTATCGACCACCCGAGGTCGTCGTCGCACGGTAAAGGCGAATCCGATCGACGACGGACGCGACGCGTCAAACGGGGGATAATAACAAAGCTGGTACGGCCCAAAGATGACGACAACGGCAACGGCAACGGGAGGTCGAGATATGGCGATGGATCGGCAGCGCGGGAGAATGTTAATAATCCGTTGGGGATGTTGAGCGACGTAATATTCGGTGTTTTGAACCCAACGAGTGCCAATGTCGTCAGGTCGAGGAGGTTGGTGGAATCGTTCTATCGCGACGAAATGATGCGCGGAAATTTTCGTTGGGTATCGTTATCTTCTACTACGGGGGAGGCGGCAGACGTCGGGGTCTCGTCGAAGAATATTGACGAGGATTTTCACGCGGCCGCTTCATTTTGGAAGATGGCGTCCGATATCGTAACTCATCTCGCCATCGAGTCGCCCGTGTGGGATGGCCATGAACGAATTTGGTACTTGGCCATGCCGGAAACTACCCCCTCCGTGGCGCGAAATCTGTGTGAAAATTTGAACTGGTATGCCGATTATACATCGAAAAGGCTCGCCGATGAGGGAAAAGATGCGGACTTGATCATTCGCTCGGATTTGGATTCGCGATATGACGATGATAGCATTCCGGTAGTAGTGTTCTCCGTGACTTTCGACGACGGAGTTCGTCAACGGCTAGGAAGACGACAGGAACAGCGAAGTTTGCTGCCCAAGCCCGCGGACACGGAGAGGCGGACGAAGGCATGGGTGAAGCGTCTACTCGTGCAACTGGGTATTTGTCCCTTTACAAAATCAGAAATTAGAAGTGGACAGGGTTTGAAAGACCTTGGTGTGCCGGTGGCAAACATAATGTACCGCCATTCCGAAGCTCTGGGAGGGGGTAGCGATGTGTACTTGTTGATGGCTGGTAAGTATAGTGGTTTGGGCTTGTCTTTTTTCGGACTGATTCATTTATCGCTCGTTTTACTTGTCCACATTGAAAATAAAGATGCATGGAAGGCCATCTCTGACATGGTTGCCGCTAAACCGACTGGCGTCAGTAGTATACTCCTATCGGCGCCTGGCTTTGATGACTGCTTCGACTTATGGGCGGGCCCAGTCTTTGCAATGTTGGAAAGTTGCGTCGGAGCCATTCAGGCCGAAGAAATTGTGGGCGTCGTTTGCTTCCATCCAAAATGTAGGTTTGTGTGGTCAAGTTGCTATATATGTCATATGGTACTTCATGTTTCTTTTCTCTGATAACCGCCCGATAATTTTCATCTCGTACATTGCCGCTTTCAGATGTCACCCCGGATGGTCAGTCGTGGCCTGGATTTGGGCACATGCACTCCGTTCCTCGACTCAAAAAATGGTACAACCAGTATAGATCAGTAGTGTCCTCATCACCACAATCGCCTCCACTTTCCGACAATGAAATTGCCGCAGGCGGGGCATGGCAACGGCGCACCCCCCACGCGGTAATCAACGTCCTACGCGCCGAGCAGCTCGAGGCGGCAGAGGGCAGGCGAAGCACCGGGGAATTGTATGGAAGGAATATCCGTGTGCTGGTGGGGAGGGAAGATGGAAGTGTCGGATTGGAGAAGCTCTTCGAAGATTTGCGAAGGGAGCAGTGCCTCTGATCATCGACTTGCTTCGCGGGGGAAAGTATGCTGTTGATTACTGATGAAAAGTACCAGGCATAATCAAGATTATCTCGCAAATCAATTATGCATTCCTATCATTTGTTTTGCCATCCTTAGGCGTTCGGGAAATTATTATACAGCACCGTGCTCGCCGATATCAATCCTCCCAAACAATGCAATCCCTCGTGATTCTTCTTACCGCGATACTTGAGATGCAAATCAACGCCAGGATTGTTGCTGAATACAGTGACATCCGCGATACTTTTTAGCAACGCCACACACAGCTCGAAATGATCTCTCTCTGTTTTTTCTAGGTGGGATTTCGCGTCTTCGATGCCAGTGGACTCGGCGATGGCGTCGTGTAATCTCTCGCGAGCTTTCCGAAGCTCATTACGACGATGGCCCCAAAGCGAACGAGCGTTCACGTAGAAACCTGCGACAGCCCCCATGAAATAAAACCGCGATGCCCATTCCGCGGCACGATTCTTGCGCGTCGTTCGTTCTGGACATTTGGGATCTACTAGTACTACTTTATCCACGTCGCAAATGATGGGATCCAAGAATCCACTCCCCGTAATAAAGGATGCATTGTCGAAGGCCCAGAATCCCATGAGACCGACAAGTTTGGCGGTTGTGCCTAAGAGTTTCCACGCTGGCGTGGAGAATGATGGTGGGATCGGCGTCTTCTCGAGCGCGTCTGGGCTATCAGCCAAGGGGTGTAACAACATGTAGTTCAAATAATCGCCCACGCCCATGCTCGCAATCTTGTCCCATTCAATAATCGATCGTCCAATCCGAAATGCCTTGCGTGATGTTACCAATGACTTGTACAACTCTTCAAATCGCTTCGAGATGGCCAGGTAAAACTTTTGCCTCACGTCGAGGTTGGTATATAGGGCGCCCAGTAACGATGCTGCCCCCGCAATTCCAGGCAATGCATCAATCGAGCCAGATCCACCAGCGCCCGAGGCAGTCCTCATTGCCAATCCTGAAAAGTACCAACACAACATTCGCGATGTATACTGAAGTACCTGAGGTGTTGAGATCGTGGCATCCGTGATTGAGATTTATCGCGATTATTTCATTGAGAATACTGATTCCTGGACGACAACGTCTCGTTGATGCTCACCTTCGTGAATTTGTCACGCCCATCGAGCGTGAGGAGGCAGGCTATCCAATTTTTGATCTCGAGTGGCGATCGTTTTTGGTAGAGGCCGGCCCGTACCACGGAAAGATGCCCTGGAACATTCTTGTTGGATGACGCGGCCGGCTGGATCTCGGGCGTTGGCTGCAAGGACGGTCGAAGGCATGCCGATGGCGGCGGGAGGGCGAATTGGTCGAAAGAAGGACCTGAGTGGAGTTCGAGGGGATTCATGTCGTCCTTCTTTTCTTCTGCGTGGAGTTCGCTCCTTTTCGACAATGAGACGGCATTTGAGGGACTCCTTCCGCCGGCCTTGAACGTTATCGGAGGTTCTCCCCTTTTGGCCTTGTTGCTCATGACTTCACCTCGATGATGTGTCCTTGGTCGGTAGGGGGCTTGTCAGTGCTTGGACGTATCGAGACAGCGATGAACGCGGATGCAGGGAATTATGGCAACATGCTGCAACAACATGCGCGTGTGGAGAGATTGATGTCATCATTGACACTTAGCATCTCAGGTGGAGGGTACTTTTTACCAAGCGGGAGCCCGGCGATCGAGGCGAAAAATAGAGTTCTGAATCGGAAACAAAAAGTTCATATTTAATGCTAGAATACAATTATCAGCATGGGGGATTAGCTCAGTTGGTAGAGCGCCTGCTTAGCATGCAGGAGGTCTGGGGTTCGATTCCCCAATTCTCCATAGTGTGCGCCAATGGTGTAGTGGTAACATAATTGCCTTCCAAGCAATTGCCCTGAGTTCGATTCTCGGTTGGCGCATCAATTTTTTCATGGCCGTCCGTACAATATCTTACGATAACATAAATGCTTTCTGCGACCCCACCCCCAATTGCCTGCCAAGCAATTGCCCTGAGTTTGATTCTCTGTTGGCGCAACTCCTTTTTTTATTGCCGTCCGTATCTTACGATATGCTTTCTGCGACCCCACCCCCCATGACAACAGGATCATCAAGGAGGACATAGCCCTGGAAGGAGGAGGGGATGAGCTGGTAGCCGCCAACGTCTGACTCCTTCATCGCGCCGCCTCCGTGTACGATGACGATGACGATGACGACGACGACAGCTCCGTCGCCGGCGAGACCTCTTATGGAGGGAGGGAGCTCGGATACACGACTTTCCCGAGGGCAATTTGGGAGGGGATAAGGGAATACTATCCTGAACGCTGGGGGCCGCCAATACGAACAAATAACAAGAATTAGCGCCCGGGTGCTATGTTGGAATCAAAGAGGCTCGACGCCGAATCGAAGAGGGAACGGGTACAATACGTCGGTACGATGTGGGGCGCCAAAGTCATTACATGTACGGCGCTCTGAAGAACCCAATGTCCGCCCGCAATGAAGTCTATGACGAGAGGGGCGACGGCGATGGTGGCGAAGGCATTGCCACGATCCGGAGGATGGTAAATGATGTTCAGATGAAAGAAAGAAAGCAAACGAGCCAAATCATTCTCTTCGAAAAAACGAAAATGAAGGTCGGTCGACGCTAGGTTCTCTTAAATCGACTTCATAAATATTGGAAGAAGGGTTGTTTGCTCATCGTGATCTACTACTTCTGACATTTGCGGGCATTTAGTCTGTCGTCTGTCCACCATGGCTGAGCCTGTCACAAGGTCTTGAGAGTGAAATGAGAGAATCAAAGAAGGAGATAATCTTAAGTCTAACTTTTTAGCATGACATTTTTCTGGAGTCATAGCAAACAATTAACCACTCGAAATGTTGGATGACATGCGCCGCAGTTGATGTTGTAGGGGCTTTGCCATTGAGATGGCCTCATGTGAGAAGTAAATCACATCGCGATCGCCTCCACCCGACCGGGCGGTCTCCTCATCGAGTTGTTTCTCAAGCGTCTCCACGGCAAAATCAACATCCGACCGGTCCAGGAATGACATGATAGCCACAAAAGTTCGTCCGACGTTCAAGCGAACATTGGCGACTTTGTCCGAAGTGAGAGACGCTGCTATGTTAAGAATGATTCGAACTGGCCTTTCGCTTTCAGTGACACTGCTGCTAACGCTAATGCTTTCGTCATCGCGCATTGGCCATTGTGGAGAGGAATTATCAACTTCCGTACCAGATCGACTCGTTGGACATAGTCCATTGGTAACTATGATCTCTATCATCTTCAAACTTAGCAGTCTCTGCTTACCATCGCCACTCATACTACATGTTCTCAAATGAGGTATCACAATCGTATTCATCCATTCACCGCCATCCTCTTCTCCATGTCGCGCCAAACTACTCCCACCCAAGCAAAAACATTCTGCAGCAGTCTTGCGAACTGCATCGACCTTGTCGTTCATCAGTCGCAAACACAACTTAGATATTTCGTGTCGCGTCTCATGTTGATGTGTACACCCCATCAATGCAGGGACTATTTCGACGGCGGATTGTCTGACTCGCCATTGCGGGCTAGTTCCCAAATTGGACAATGTGGGCAGCAGCCTCAACACCTGCTTTTCACTTAGGACTGGGATGAATACCGGCTTGGTCCGTTCAAAGCTCGTATGGGAGTGGTGAGATTGATGCGACGATAAGGAGACCAAATCATCGTCAATAAGAGCAGATTGCGAGCCCGACGGTATTCTTGTGCTGCTTGCTTCTCGTGCAGTACGGCTCCTTGAGGCGTTGGTTACCGCCCGAAGCGACGCGGTGACTACCTCGGGGTCTGAATCCTGCAGTAATTTCTGTAGGATGGGTATAAGGGTGTCGTCGACGTACTTTTTGTGTTCCGTGTACGTCGTGCCATGTCTGCCAGGGCTGCCAGGGCTTGGTGGTGGTATGCCAGGGCTTGAATGCGAGTCACTATGACTACCGGAAACTCCTCCTAAACCGACTAAGAAAATGAGCAGCTCCCCAGTTGCCGTCGCCAGCGATGACCGTACTACAGAGCTAGTATCCTTCTGTATTTTCAGCGCCAATGGCAAAAGGCTCTCAAGTACTGCGATGCTACGGTGACTATCTGGCGTGCCAACGACAACTGACTCTACTAGCCTTGGAATACACAGTACCGCCTCACTTCTCACCAGATCATCGTTATCCGACAACAAAGACTGTAACAAGTCGATGATCACACTTGACCAATGCTCGCCCAACGCATTACAGAGTCGATCACACTGCGCCGCAACAGACAATCTAACACTTGCAACGCGATCCTCCGCCAGATTACTTGCAACGGGGAACAACTTACACTGCAATAAATAAACATCCATGAATGTTGATGAGTCCCGAGGAGGCAATCTTCTGATGGATCGCGAGCCCTTACTGGCATCCCCCAAAAAAGCATTTGGCAGATGCTCCGCCAGATGCCACGTCAATGTCATCGCCGCCGCCCGTAACTGCGGTTCGGGATCGGTCATGCTACGCTCACACATCAATACCAACCATGGGACAGCTCGTCGATCAAAGATCAATTCAGCGATTTCGTGCAGTACGACGGCGGTGGATTTGCGTACCATGATTTCCACGTCGTGCAGCGCACGCGTGAGTACTCCACGTAGCTGAAGCTGCCGAGGAAAGTCTATATGACTCCAAAGGACGGTACCAAGAGAACATGCCGAGACACGAGCAGAAATGGACTTGGATGCGGCGAGACGATGTACCACGGAGAGAAAAGAGTTCCCGGATGTTGAAGTTGATGTGGCACTTCCCGATGATCCAGCCAAGGAGGAGGATTCCGATTCACCGTCACCTTGTTGCGATTGCTCAAAGATATCTCCTATAAGCGTCGCACCTTCAGAGGCAATTGTTGAGCAGTTCAAAACAATCAGTTTCAATATACTCCCTGCAGCACCTAGATCAGTCAAAGGGCTCCCGGCATCTCCTCCGTTACTAGATGCCAAGGAGTCATCCTCATTCTCGGTCAATTCCTGCTCGGTATCCAAATCCAACACCATGCACAGATAGTCAATAATCTCCCACCGCAATGCCGTGGCTGTAACAGACGAGAACTCTACGAGGAAGGATCGAGATCGCTGTAATGCCTCGCCGATACGTAACAAAGGAGAGCTCGCTGGATGCTTTTTACCCCTCTGCGCCTTGTTTCCCCTCCCGGCATTGGGAGGATGAGGACTGCGCTTTTTGCCCTGGACTCGGCCCGGGGGCGCGGGATAAAATTTCGATACCTCCTGGCGTTCCCTGGCGGAGTTGGACTCAGACGCTCCACTACTAGACCCGGCATCGGGAAGACAACTGACAAAATCCAACAGTATCTTAGAGGAAATTCCGATAGCCTCGCTTAGTTCCTTCATGGACAAGTGCGACCGCCGCCTTGTCCCGATGCTTCCTTCGGAATTTCCGTCCATTGCGGATTCTTCGACGTTATCATTCAAGCTGTTCAGTTCCTTCATCAACCCTACGACCAACAATGCCAATATTCTGATCAGTTTTTTCCCAGCCTGTTGCATGCCCTCTTCACGCATCATGGCCAGGGAGTGGGGGGGGGCTGACGACGATGTACTGAGTTTCGAAGGCCATCGATTATTGAGGACGGAATCAAAAGTCTCGCCGGGAAACGAAGGCCCCCTTTCACGATGCCGCTGATTGGGGCTGCTCCCCTTCCAAGGCCTGCCATCGACGACGTCGTGACCTCCCACCGCGACGGTCGCCAATCCCTGGCCGCGTATCAAGCGCCCCATCTCCTCCCTCGCTTTCCGCAGGACGTCTCCCCCCACGTGACGCAACGTGAGCTTCAGGGGCCGCTGACTCCTGCGCAGTTCGTCGATCGTTTCGAAGTGGGTCAGGTTAGAGGTATCAATGTTCCCCACCTTTGCCACGAGGCTCCCAACTTGGGCGCCCGCGTGCCTGGCGGCGCCGTCCGGGAGGAGCGTTCGTATTATGGTGCGTTCAAGGACGTTCTCGACGGTGAGGCCTAGCATCTCGTTGTTGATCAGCACCTCGTAGTCCCCCCATCGTCTTTGTTGTGACGTGCCGTCCTTGGGTTGCGATGGCTGCTGCTGCCCCGCGGAAGCGCCGGCGCCGCTGACTAGTTTTTTACCCATATCGGCAAACGACGACTGTTTTTTTGGAATTATCATCTTCGATATGACGTTTGAAAAGACCGACGACGCCATTGACGATGCAGTTGTCGTCGATGCGGTGGATGAGGATGACGACATCGGCGGCGATGGAGGCGGAGGCGGCAGGTTAGTATTCGAGCCCCCCTTCGAGAATAATTCCCTATCCCTATAGTCGGACTGGCAATTGACGGGCGAATCCACGGCATCATTTCCCTCCTTAATCATCGCCTTAGTCGGATTCAGATCGCCGGCCGGGATATCGGCGTCCGCAACCTTCGAGCCCTCACAGGCCGCGAAGAACGACTTGGTGGCATCCGTCCTCCCAGCATCACGCGAGGTCCGTTCCTGCTCATCGGATATCGTCTCGTACGAACTCCGGACCATGCACAGGATTTCGTACGCCCGCAGCGAGGCCGCCCTCGCCGCCGTGAGCGATGGCGAATCCGCCGTTCGCTCCGAACTCTTCCTCGACCCGTGCCCATCGTTCCGATTTCGACCCCCGTCGTCCTCGGCCGGCGACTTCTCCTCGTCGATCAGGGGGACTCTGGCGACGTGCAGCAAGAATTTCAAGAACGAATCCGGCACCGTAGTCGCGCGATCCCGGGCGACGGCGGCGGCGGCGGCGAACGACGACGACGACTTCGATTTCTCGTCGTCATTCTCGACGTCCCCCCCCGCATCGACCGATTTCGCGATGGGAGGGGACGGGACGACCGCCATCCCCGTCGCGGTCGCGTCCCCCCCTCCCGACGATAAATCCGCGCCGCCCTCCTCCTCTGCGTCGACGCTCTCGTCCGCTATCACCTCGTCGGACGTCGCCGACGATCTGACGTCGACGTTTCCTTCCGCGGACGATGCGGTAGTCGTCCCTCCCCTCGTCCCCCCCCCGATGGCGTCCCCGGGCCCGTCTCCCGTCCCGTCCCTCGCGGCGGCGGACGACGACGACGACGACGACGACGTCAGGCGGTCGCGAAACGCGTCCCTGACGTCGTCGAACGCGACGGGAGTCGCGGGCGCCGCTCGTCGGCGCGGGGGTACGGCCGACGACGACGACATCGACGAGGTCGGGAGACGGTACGNCAGTTGGGGTTGGATTCGTGGATAGGGAGGTTGTGAAGGATGTCGGAAGCGAGGACAATTAAGGCGGTAGTATGATACATAGTCGTAGTCGATACGATACACTCATCGAAGAGAGAGAGAGAGAGAGAGCGAACGGCCCATCCACGCCATCTCCATTCGACTCAACCGCCATCCCATCCAAACGCACGGCTCGCGCCATCCGCCGGGCGCCAACAGCGAAGCAGAATCGACATGAGGCGATCGGTCCTCCCGACGATGATGATGACTGCCACTTTCGCGACGACGGCTACTACGATGCGGACGACGATGGGACTCCTGACGACGACGAGGACGATGATGATTACCCCCCGACGTCCTCGTCCTCGTCCATGTCGTCGCGCCCTTCGAACGTCGTTGTCGTTCTCGTCGTCGTCATCGCGATCGTTCTCGACGCCGTCCGACGATGACGGTCTCGACGCTCGAACTACGACGACGACTACGACCGAGACGACGACCGCGATCGCGCCCGTCAGTCAGACCGTCGATGACGCAGGACTCCCGCCGCCCTCCTCCTCCTCGTCCTCGTCCTCTTCCTCTCCTTCTTCGCGGCGGGGTGGGAGGCGACGACGCGGCCAAGTCCACGACGACGACGTCGTCGTACGTCGTCCCCCCCCCCCGCCGGACCCGTCGACGTTCCCGCCGTGGTCGTACTCGCCGCGATCGTTCTTCGACTTCGAGGTGCTGCACGAGTCGTCGAGGAGCCTCGCTCGCGTGGGACGCATACGCACTCCCCACGGGAATATCGACACGCCTTCGTACGTGGCCGTGGCGACGAACGGCGCGATCAAGGGGGTGGACTTCCGCGACGCCGACTCGTGCGGGCAGCAGCTCGTGTTCTGCAACACGTACCACCTCCTGCTACAGCCCGGTACGGACGTGATCGAGGGAGCGGGGGGGTTGCACGAGTTCGTCGGTCGGAGGGATCGTCCGCTGATCACGGATTCGGGCGGGTTCCAGGTCTTCAGCCTTGCCTACGGATCCGTGCACGACGAGCTTATGAGCTCGGGGGGGGACGATGCCGCCGCGGTCGGAGGCGTGGAAGGCGGAGGCGGCGGCGACGGCGAGCTCAAGCGAGCGTCGTCGAAGAAGAAGGGAGGAGGAGGAGGATCGCCGCCGGTCAGGGTGACGGAGGAGGGCGCGATATTCCGATCCTACCGCGACGGGAGGGAGTTCCTCCTCACGCCCGAGAGCACCGTCCTCGCGCAGAAGTCCCTCGGCGCCGACATCATCATACCGCTCGACGAGCTTCCGCCGTACCACATCGATCGCGCGTCCCTCGTCGATTCGGTCGATAGGACTCACAGGTGGGAGGCCCGCAGCCTCGCGCAGCACCTGTCGGACGTGCGAGAGCAGGCGATGTACTGCGTCGTGCACGGCGGAGTGGACAGGGAGCTACGGACGCGCAGCCTCGACTACCTGACGTCGCTCCCGTTCGACGGATACGCCATCGGGGGAAGCCTCGGCAAGGACGCGAGCGAGCTATCGGACCTGCTGCGGTGGATGATGCCCCTGATGAACGCGAACGTTCCAGGATCCGACGTCGATCGCAGGTCCAAGCCGCGTCACCTCCTCGGCATCGCCGACGAGCCGAGCGTGCTCGATGCGGTGATCAACGGCATCGACACGATGGACTCGTGCTATCCCACCCGACTCGCGAGGCACGGTACGCTGCTGTCGCGGGGGGGGAAGGTGCACATCAAGAGCGGGAGGCACTCTCGTCGGTACGGCATGCCGATCGATCCCGAGTGCGGCTGCTCGACTTGCAGGAATTACGACAGGGCGTACCTGTGGCATCTCTTCAAGGCGAAGGTGAGTGTAGATGGGAGGGAGGGAGGGGTGGAGGGAAGGCGAAAGTATAGGCTTTCGTTTGTACATAATTTGTGTAGCGCTCTCAGTTTGGGCTCGAACCTCACTCGCGTGCGTTAAAATCTCACACAATTTTTTCCCCCTCCGCCTCTTTTCATAGGAACCCGTCTTTATGACCCTTGCGACGATACACAACATTCAATACATGAATGATTTGATGGCGAGGCAGAGGCAACTCATACTGGAGGATAAGATTTGAAGGAAACGTAAACATAAGTATACTTTCGCGTTTTGTGTGGGGTGTCTGCACCCACCAGGACTACTCAGTTCAAGATCGGACAAGGAAGATCGCCTGCCCTTCTTGGATGTTATCATCAAGGTCACAGCCCACAATATCAACATTCCTGTTCGTATATGGCCCTTGCCCAGATTGCGAGGGAATGATTCAAGTCTACTTAAGCGATATCCTGAGCATCGGGCGATGCAAATAAAGGTGATGCATCAAGAAAAGTTTGAGTGCGACCATGGGGTGAAAATGGGTGTTGGGGGGGGGAAGGGAATACTGTCGTAGTCGATAGATAGATAGAAGTGGTCACTCTTTGTGGCACCTCCGTGATTCATCTTATTTGTAAAATCTTAGGATACCGTTTAGTTAGTTCCAAGTTACTGATTGCCATCCTTTCAATTTCGCTCTCTAGAGAGATGGATAAAGAACATGCATGAACGTAATTATTTCGGCTGGAAAAATATAGCTATGAAACATTCATACTTCCTTCCAAAATTTTCGACAGCCGCGATCCACTCGCCCTTCCAACGGGCAAAATCTTTTCAAAGCGGGATTTTTTGGACGCCGACGAAGAGTCTCCTCCCTCTCCCGGCGCCACGGACACGTCTACCTTTCCAGAGTTGGAAATATTTGATCCTTCTTTCGAGACACAAGCTTTCCCGTCGTCTACAGTGTCGTCATTAACCTGCATTGAACCCCAGTAGGTGGTACCGATGGACTTACCGAGGCCAATCACCGACCGTCGCACCGCGTCCCTCTCAGAGACGACTTTTTTAATGACTTCGCTCGGAGCAATATCTGATGATTTCCGCTTCTCTCTAATCTTCATCCGAGACAAGACATTGCCCATGACTGCCGATGTGACAATGGATTTGGCTAGTTTATCCTTCGCCATGTTGGAAAAGTGATCGGTGGGGAAGGGGGGCAAAAAATTTGGAACATACGGCGGCATTCGGACGGATGCACTCGCATTCGGTTCAGACGAATGATGTTTCGACGACGCGGCGTCATGCTTAATTTTCGATGCAGCGGCGGCAGGCGGAATCATTTTAGAGTCAGCGTATGGTTTAATGATCGAGCCCCATACCGTGCCAATTGTAGAGTAAACGTCATCGGGAATTCGAAGCGCCGCTCTCATTGCCTTATCGGCAACTTCGTCTCTCAGCCGAGCAAGTTTGCTATCCGGATCATCCGAGCCTCCTCTCCGCAGTGTCGTCGATGATGGAATATCCCGACATGCTTCCATTTCAGTGGCAAGTTTGTGCATTGACAGGGGTATTTTCGTGCCAGACAATCGATGAGGATTGGCAACGTTCTCAGTACTTGTGACCAGCGGAAAGGGAGGTACGACATCGAGGTAGGGAGCGTGCCACCCACTGGACGAGACGTCGTTCGAGGGTCCGCCGTTATTACTTGAAAAAGCAGTGTCCATTGCATCCCCGCCCATGTGCTGACGATCGAGGGAGAATGATACGGATTTCTCGGTCCCATTCATATTCGACAACTGCTTCCCCTGGCCCACCTTGGGAGCTGCGCTATTAGAGTTAGTTGCGAAATTCGGCCGATTAGGCATGAGAGTTTTCCCTCCGGGACCTTTTAGCGGAGGGGGCGTAAACACTTTTCCACTGGTTTGTAATGATTCCCCGCCTTCGTTTTCCACCGATGCATGCGACGATTTTGCGCTAACGCCACGAGCATCATCTTCTCCCTCCAGGGGTATTGAAAACCAATCAGGACCGAATAAGAAGGAAGCCAATCCCTCCCAGCCCCGTTCTTGCCCCTCTTTTAACATGCCATGATCGCGCGGGGGCGTCGGCTGATCTCCTGCAGAAGAGAACGTCGATGGCGCTGATCCTAGCTGCATCGCCGCCGGAGCCGTGCAGTTCGCGATAGCGTTTAGGGCATCGTAAGCGTTTGTGTGGGCGGAGGATCTGCCGGATAATTCAACGTTGGTGGATATGGTCGTGCCGACCTACCCGTTGTTTTGCGACAGACCCATGGGTGTTTCGAAGTTTTGCGGAGAGTGCGTCGAAAAGTGATTTTCGCATACCATGAGAGAGTGTGCCCCGTGAAAAAAAAATGCCATACGCACCAAACTCGAACGAAAAAAAAAATAATGGCAAGCATCTCCCCAGAAAGGTCGATCCTAATGCACCCCCCAAATGACTCTAAAAACGCACCATTTCCATGTATCCCAGCAGCACGCTTCCCATGACATCCAGGGCCTCTCCCTCCATCCCCTCCATTCCCAGGTGAAGCGCTGCCCTAGCGACGGACCGTCGGGCGATTTCGGTGCAGTAGGAGGCGTCGTTGTCGGCGGGCGACCCGCCGGACAGCCCCACGGAACGACGACCCTCGCTCAACGAGCGCGGACGACCCCGCAAGCGGCGGTGGCGGTGGCGGTGGCGGTGCCTTTTTTTTTCGTTGCCCGTCGCCGTC
>JALLAZ010000051.1:0-27518 GCA_036939755.1 Stephanodiscus triporus
ACCATAAAAAATTGCCAAACGTTACAAACTGATCCAGCTAGGATCAAAACCAGTCCCCTCTCCCCGTTCAAAGATGGCAACGTCGATGAAGACGACATCTGCCTCATCGCATCGTGGTTGCCGTCCGTTCCAGCATCCTCCCCATCGATTCCGCATGCCGCGTCCGCAAGCGACGACGACCCACGCCCGGTCCTACCCCTGGACCGACGGTCGCTGCCGCGCCTTTTTTCGAGCGCACCGGCCACCCCCCCTCCCCTTCCTCGTTGTCGTCGTATTCCAAAAACGGTGAAATGACGCCCCGTCCCAACGTCTTCTTCCCGCCATCAACGATGACGACGATGTCGTCGTCGTCGTCGTCATCGTCATCACGTCGCATTCGTCCCGACGATGTCACTCCGACTTCCCTCTCCTCCCCCCCTCCTCCTCCTCTTTTCCGCCCGACGATAATATCCTGCGCATGACCGCGTCCCGACCCTCGAGGAGCTTGTCGTGCACAAGACGCTCGCGCTCAAGGTCCCGCGTCAGCCTCACCCTCTCGTACTCCTCCCTCACCGCCACGTCGTCATTCGCCGATGACGACGTCGTCGATGTTGTTCGATCGGGGGGGATCGACGAACGACGACGACGACAACTTTGCGGCACGTGACCGCCGACGCCGACGCCGGCGGGGGGGACGATGGGCCGAAGGACGGCGCGATCAGGCACGCTTTCAGCAGTCATTTTTCGTTCGTTCCTCCCCGGCCTTTTTTTGTTTTTTTTGGAGTAATCATAGGACGATGTCACGCCATCATCCCAACTCCCTTGGGGGTGGTGTGTGTGGCGACCTACCTTTCTTTTACTTGATACCAGTACTCAGAAGATAGAAATAATTTGGCAAAATAGGTAAAATATACAGGTATGAAGGTTAGGCTGTCCAAACTACTGAGTGGTGATTTTTCCAAAGAGTGAGTCACTGTTCTCGTTTGTTTGCTCTTTCATCCGATACCCTCACACCTCCTTTGCAGTCTACGTTAAAAAAAAGCAGTATTTTGACCAGGAGAGGATCGACGGGGCTACCAAGATCGACAAGCGGGCGGAGTCGGCTCACGAGCTGCTTGGTGCTTCGTCCCGAGTCCGGGAAGCCGCGGCCGACGATTCCTACAAGACTCTTGCCTCGAAGAAGTCGAAGGGGAAGATCGTGCAATCGGTTGCGGACCCAATCCTTCGCAGGTCCGCCGAGAGTGAGGGATGGCTCGCTCAGAGCAACCATCTCCTCCACAATGGCGTCACTACGAGCCAGTTCCTCGAGCTCGAGGGCGCCATCTCGGCAATCGAGCGCCAGAATGGCGGTTCGACGATGACCGCCGAGTATGGCAATCTCTCGGACGACCGAGCTGCGGTGCAGCGGTCGCGGAATACAAGGATCCACGACCTTCCTTCAAGCGACGAGAGGAGGGGGATCGGAACAAGTCCGGAGGCGAGCAGGAGGACCGAGAACCCTCCTCTCTGCCTCTTCGATACTCCCGAGTGGATGAGGAGGGAGAGGAAGGTCAAGATTGGACGTGTCACGACGTTGGCGACCCAGAAGATGATCGACCCTTCCGTGCCAAGATCCGAGCGGAACAAGGCCTTCGTCGTCCACGACAGGCTGGCGACGGGCAACCCGGCATTCGTCAGCACGGTTGTAAACCTAATGCCGACTCTGCCGGGAAGTCAGGATCTCTTGGAAGCCTGCATGACGCAGGTTTCACTAGAGAATAGTAACCGTAAATAATAACATCTAATTCATATAATTGATCTCAATATGCATAATATATATTATAATACTAGTTATCTGGAAAACCAACGTGAATAAAGTAGTTCTTGAACGTCGGCATGTCGCCGATTATTTCTCCGATTTTTGCGACGAGTTCGACGACAGTCTCGACGCCATGAACGTCCATCTGCATCCGAGTTTGGAGTGTATTAAAAACATATTCGATAGCTCCATCGCATGACCAATATGGGGCACGAAAGACAACTCGATGCCCACGTTCGACCACCAAGTTTAGCACCGCCGGATGACGATGGATATTCAGGTTATCCATCGTCAGAAGGAACGATCTCTCGGGGCGATGCTCAGCAAGCCAATCAAACAACTCCAATAAAAAGTTGTAGAACCGAAATAGATCGGTTCCCCCTTCAACAAAGCACCTGTGAAAGGAGAACGCCTGGCCATCTCTCTCGTCGCCGGAGATGGCCATCAAAAGGCTCACACTCCCCTCGCCCTTTTTGTACTTACCCCTCGCATCGCACCTCTTCTCCCGAATCACCTTCCCGTACTTACGGTTCTGCGACTCGAGCTTGTAATTGCTCTCGTCGAGATCAATAATATCCCTTGTGCTCTCGCCCAAAACTCCTTCCGGGTACTCCGCGTGCCAGTACTGTTCGCGCTTGAACAGATTGATATCAAAATAGGCACAGTCGGAGGTCGTCGAGCCAACCTTCCGATGCAACCCGAGCCTATTCTCGGCACGACCGATCTGCGAACGAGAATAGGGTGGATTTTCGGGGTTCATGTTGTGCACATACGCACGTACCTCGTCGATATAGGCCTTCGGGCGAACCATCCGATAAATGGCGAGATTAGCGAGATCCTGCCCGTTGACCTCCCTCTCCGAGAAGCGGTTGCCCGTTGCCCGCTTGCACAAAGTGGTTCCCTCGTTGTTGAACGACTGGATCCATCGTCGGCAAGTCTTCCAGCAAGGGAACAGCTTCTGGTCCCTCAGCTCGGCGACCCACGGAGAGTTGTGAAGGTCGACTCCATTTTGCCAGAGGGAAATGACCTGATCCCTCATTTCGGGTGGATACGGATTCCCTCCCCGGCTAGGATGGGGCTTTTCCTCGGTCCGGGTGCCATTAGGAGGGCGGACGGGTGGACGATGGATAACAATATCCTTCACCGCGAACATGAAGTGCGTTGGATCTGGCGGGCGGCGGCGGAAGACCTCGTCGAGTGTGGTGTGGAGTCGACGGCTCGTGGCGTCGACGGCGGTGAAAACGAAGCGGCGCCAAGGGGGCCGATTGTCGATGGGGTTGAGAGGGAGCGACTGCACGAAGGGCGTCGTCTCCGGTCGATGGGCGGCGGAGGGGGAGAGCGTCGGATCCAATGGAGGAGGGGGGGGCGGAAAAATTATGGTTGCCTCTCTTTGGCTTACTTCTGCCGTGGAGCGTAGAGGCTCCAAGGTAGGAATCATATGGCGGGGAAAAAAAAGATTTTTCCCGCTGAAAGTGGGAAATATCCCGGTAGAGGTGGGAAAAAACCCACTTCGGATCTGCGGGACAATTGTACTGGGCACTGTAGTATCAGGGACTCCCGATACTGCTGTTTTACCGGATACCGATTTTATCAAAAAAATATCATCCTATGACTCCGACCCGTATGTAAGTAGATTTTAGGCATGTGTGTACACGGCTGTTTTCCCTCCCACCGTCCGCCGCCGAGCCACACCTCCAAACACACTCACCGACCATAATTTTTTCCTCTCGGGAAAGGTAGCAGTGTGTAAGTGCGCGAAATGATGCCTCAAAAAAATTCTTTTTGAGAGCGGCGCCGTCCGTCCATGAGATACGTTCCTCGTCCTCCCCCCCCTCCCCTCTCGGCGGGGGGAGACCTGTAAACCCCTCAGGGCGGCTGCACCTTTTTTTCGCGATTCCAAATCATTGGGTGCCTGGTGCGGTGCCCCCCTCCCTCCCCCCCCCCCCCCTCCATCGCCTCGGCGGTTTGGGACGACGGCAAATACTCCCTCTCTCCGCATCCGTCGTCGCCCGCGTCGTATTGTATTCGGCGGCACGCGTTGTCCCATTTTCCACCGCGCGGACGAAAGGTCGGAATATCGTCGTACGGGGGTGGTGGGGGGGGGGGGGAGAGGGGCCGCCACATCACCACCACCCATCATGGTTGGATTTCGCGGGAGTTGTCTATATCTCGATTCCGTCATCTCGAGAAAATGAACGCGGAGATCTTCTGGGTGTCACGAAATGATAGTCCATGGCATGGGTGCGTTCGTCTAATCCTCCCCCGTTTTCGTCGCCCTCTCTCTCTCTCCCGTCCCCAATTTTTTCGCACAGGAAGAACGCACGAACAAACACAGCGCCATGGTCCTCGAGAAGCCCGTCCTCATCGACTGCCGCGATCACCTCCACGGCCGTCTCTGCTCCATCGTCGCCAAGGAGCTCCTCGCCGGCCAGAAGGTCGTACTCGTGCGGACCGAGGAGATGGTCATCTCCGGCTCCCTCGTGCGCAACCAGACGAAGTACCAGTACTTCCGCCAGAAGCGCATGAACACGAATCCCGTCCGCGGCCCGTTCCACTTCAAGAGCCCCGCGCGCATCGTGTGGCGGACGATACGGGGCATGGTCAACCAGAAGACGGCGCGGGGGCAGGCCGCGATCGGACGACTTAGCACCTTCGAGGGCATACCCCACCCGTACGACAAGATGAAGAGGAAGGTCGTGCCCGCCGCGCTGCGGTGCGTGCGACTGAAGCCCGGGAGGAACTACACCAAGATGGGAGACCTCGCGAACAACGTCGGGTGGAAGCACAAGGACCTCGTCGACAAGCTCGAGGACAAGCGCCGCGCGAAGAGCGAGGTTTACCACCAGAAGAAGAAGGCGGCCGCCGCGCTGAGGGAGAAGGCCGTGGAGGCGGCGAGCGCGGAACTCGCCAAGGTCAACGAGGTCCTCGCCGCGGCTGGCTACTGAGGAGGAGGGCGATGGATCGGATCGTGTTTTGTGTACGATCTGTATAAGAGGTACTCTAAGCTCTAATTTTAGTACAATATATACTATTTCATATAATTGTTGTTCGTATATTGTTGCCTCCCGAAACTTTATGAGTTCTGATACATTCTCTGTGAATAGTTGTCTCACCATGTCGCTTGTTTGTTCCAAATCCTGTGTACGACTTGCATATAACACATTCTCATTCTCTGTTCGGTGGAGATACGGAATTTCTGTTCTGGAATAGTAACGTTATAAAAATATAACAGTCAAAATGGTTATAAAAATATAACAGCCATACCAAAAAATGGTTATAAAATATAACAGCCGTTACCATAAACTGACCGTGTGGTCAGTTTATGGTATTCACGGCTTAGAGGCGCGCAGCATCCCTGTGTGATTTACACCACCTACCCCAACCCCCCCCTGCGCGCGCAACCCTAACTGTCGGGGGCAACTGGTGCCTCACCCTAACGCGGGGCGGCCGCACGCAACCTAACCATCGGGGCGGCCGCACGCAACCCTAACCATCGGGGCGGCCGCACGCAACCCTAACCATCAGGGCGGCGTCATGCAACCCTAACCTCGGGGCGGTCGTTTCGGTCGAAGTCGCTCGACGAAAATTATGGGGACCAGCGTGCTACCGAGGTGTGACAAATGACCTCTGAAATAATTTTTATAGCTGTCATAAATTAGAACAAAAAGTGATGTCATTTTTTTATAACGTTATTAAAATATAACGAGTTGAACAATTCCCGTTCGGTGTATTCAGTGACGAAGTTTTCAGCGCTCGTAGGGAGAGTCTCAAAGGAGCAGGGTGGGCACATTTCGTCTCCGCTGTCCCCATAGTGAGATTACTCAGCAGCTCACTCTTCTTCGTCCGCTCTCTAGAGACCGGGTCCTTGCTGCTGCTGCTGCTGCTGGCGATGCCTAGTACGACTTGACGCGGCAGCTGCTGCGATCGACAGTCGCCATCATTGTTGGCGCAACTGTACCGCCCGTCAGCGGCTTCGTCTTCGCCTTTATTCACCTTTTGCTTCTCCTCCCTTGATTTCATATTCACGTCTTCCTATTAGCTCCCTACGACGAATGCCTCCTTTTTCTGGGGAGAGTGACAAAAAAATTACCACGATAACAATTAGATACCGCTGGGCGTAAACGTCCTAAGGGCGGTGCCGGGCGAGCCGGACAAGACGGAACTCACTTCCGTGACGCACGTTTACAGCCCGATGATACCGCTGATGCTCACGAAGGGCGCCGGCGTGAAGGGCGCCACGGGGGACATCCGTGCCTTGCCGTCAATGTATGCGACGAGGGTCTGGTTAATGCGGAGTCTAAAGTTTTTCAGCCAATTACTCAGTATGCGAAATACTTTCCCGGCCACAGCCGACAGATTATTCTCGATTATCACCAGCGTACTTTGGCAGAGCTCCCTTTATGGTAGTTATTCCCGTCCTCCACATCGCCGTCATTCGTCAGCCATATTCCCTCATCATTGCCAACCTATACGCGTCTTCCGACTCGAGGGCGTTGCCGCCATCAAGCCTATCTAGAACTCTGATGACCACCGACGAAATGTCCGATCCCCAACGTCCCCAGCCGCACAGGAAACGCTGAAAATCGCACAGCGCCAACGCGACCGAGTCCTCGAGCTCGTCCAACGTCGGTGGCCGGGCACGATGATCCCCCCCCCTCCCCATATCGTTTTCCAATTTGCGCACGAGCTGTTCGTGGTAACGACGCGTATATCCGCGGTAGTCGTCGGACGTGTCCCCTACCGCGACGCAGAAGAAGTAGGCCAGGTCGACCTGGCGCCACGCACGATATTCGTCGCAATTGTTTTTTTAATCATAAAAAAAAGGGCAGAGCAGAACGAAGAGGAGAGGTGGGGTGAGGATCCACGAGACATGGTTCATCGTCCATCGTTAATCGCACGTCATGGCACGGGACGATGGAATTAACGGAGGGAAGAGATAGCGAAAGAAATGCACGGGGTATATCCACCCACCGACGGCGGCGCCCTGCCGCAATACTGAAAGTCGTACATGCCGACCTTTCCGACGCCGCCGCCGCCTTCGTCGTCGTCGTCGTGGTCGAGGAAGAGCATGTTCGCGTCCTTGGCGTCCCCGTGGACGCAGCACTGCATGCCGTCCCTGCGCAGCCGTTCGTGTATCGCGCGAGCGGCGAGCTTCAGCCGTCCCTCCCACCCGCGATTCGACATGGACGCGTGCTCGTTCGGACGGGTGTCGAGGTGCCAGTACGATCCGACCGGCTGTATCAGCCCCCGACGGATCATGTCGTCTAGGTCGACACACGACGACCACGTCGACGCGTGGAGCGTCGCGAGCCACGATAGGACGGATTGCACCCCGTCGTCGTCGTCGCGGAGGTTGCGCCGGGCCGGCGAGCCGTCGAGGACCGACATGCATATCGTGACCCGATCGTCGTCGTCGTCGTCGTTCTTCTCGACGTGATACGGCACGGGCATAGTCAGGCCGCGATCGTAAATCAGGGCCGGGGCCAGGTGCTCGTAAAAGTTGGCCTCGACCGCGTAGCTCGTCGCCTTACGCTGGTCCCCCGCGTCGCGCCTCTTCCTCGGGGGCGGCGTCACGCGCTTGACGATGAATCGTCGTCGACGTCGTCCGGGGACGTCGATCGAGACCTCGTATACGTGGCCCATCCCGGCCCATAGCCGACATAGGGATTTGAACTCGACGTCGCCCTCGGATATCGTCGGCGACGATCCCGCCGACGCGGCATCGCAGTCGTCGCCGCCGACGACGACGATGCCGCGTCCCGACTCGTGGCGTAATATCCTGGGTAGGCATATCCGGGCCAGGCGGGTGGCCTCGGCGCGATTCATGCTCGGGGATGGACACAGCTAGCTACCTACCTAGCACCGACCGGTCGGAAGAGGAGGAGAGGGACGGTTGTCATTGTTCTCGGGGAGTGACAAAAAATTACTACCATAAGTACCCCAAGCGCGGGCTCCCCCACAAAAAGGGAGGACCGAGGACCACCAAGGACAGACGACTTCAGACAACGGTAGCTAAAAATCACACAAGAGGAATCAATATATCATAATGTTGGCGCATCTCTAGCTCAACGCTCGGATCGATCCCGCAACGCAAGGTCGTGCATATCTACACACAGCATCATTGCCGAGGCGCAGCGAGCTCCCTGCGACCATCCGAATCGCAAGGGGGAGATGGGAGAGGGGAGAAGGGAGGAGATGCGACCGCGCCTTAGTCGCCATCGCTCAGTCGCGTCCCTAGTCGTCGTCGTCGTCGTCGTCGTCTCCCTCCTCCCGACGGCGACACTCGTCATCGCGGGCGGGGAGACGGCCGACGTCGACGACGTCGACGACGGGAACGATCGCGATGGCGGCGACCGCCTCCCGGCCGAGTGGGAGGACGGACCATCCTCTTGGGAGGAATTCGGACACGACAACGATCCGAGCGTGTGCGGCCTGCGAGTGCTTACCGTGAAAGAGTGGGAGGCGGGTCGGTACTGGGAGGGGAGGGAGCCCGTGCTCGTCTCGGGCGTCACCGAAGGCTGGCCGGCGTTGAACAATTGGAAAAAGCGAGTAATCAATTATATATTATCATCCCCCCGTGCTTTTGTCCAATTCGTTACTCGGGACGAAAATATCCTTAATTCTCACACGTATATGATTATTTGCCTCCTACTCTATATCCTTCCGCAGGCAGGAGATGCTTCGACTGTACCCGAATGCCGAGGCCACGATGGGCGAAGCGAAGCTTGTCGGGGAAACCGGACCCGATAACGCGGGGAAGAATTTGAGCCCAACGACTGTGAAGGTGCGTTTCTTGTGCAGTCGAATCTCTGCTGCATCTTTTCTTTCCACGGGGGTTGAAATTAACACCACGTGTGTGTGAAAATAATAACTTCGTTCCGTATGTTTGGACTCGGATTGAAAGGAATTCATCACGAAACACATGTACGATCCGTCGAAGTATTTCTTTGATCGTAAAATTGCCATTCCGAAGAAAATGTTAGAAGACTGTCATCCATTTCCCATGCCCACTCGAGCCTACATCGAAGGTAAACAATCGGGATCACTCCGCTCGTCGTCCTCCGAAAATAAGAATCGGACGTCGAAGCCGGACCGCCAACTTTGGAGGGATCACCTGGCCATTTCCATCGGATCGGACTTGCAGGGTCTGACCTTTCATCATCACGGAGAGGCGTGGAACATAGTCATCTTCGGGAAGAAGCGATGGATCCTCTGGGATCACGCGCGCTGGAAGGATAACAACACGCTTCAATCGCGCACGACCAGAGACTGGGCCAACGACGACGCCCACGTAACGGGCGCTGATTGGATCCGAAGGTTGTATCCTGAGCCAGAACGCGAATACGAAATACGAAATTACGGACATGATTGCATCCAAAATGCGGGACAAATGATGTTCATCCCGCACAGGTGGATGCACATGGTCGTTAATATCGGGGATACCGTATCCGTAGTCTCGGAGGTGGGTCTCGGCATCGGCGAAGGGAAGAGGCCCGCGGACTTTTTGTATGATCCGGACGCGGCTGACGGTGATGCTTTGTTGCGCGGCGCACGTGTTGCATTCTGTTGCTCGCTGTGCGCCATGGTGGCATCTCTTGCACGCCTCGCAGCGACTTGGTTTCGTTATCACAAGAGCATTTGCATTGTAAATTCGAAATGTCACTCCCGTCTTTTCTGGGATGACCAATCACACAAAAGAAAATAATTGTTGAAATGCTGTAACTACTTCGGAGCTACTGTACGCCAGCATCACCCTCGTTGAGGGCGCATTGCTAATTTGAATAAAACTGCTCTAATAATCACAAAAAGCTAGCTTCGAAAATGATAATTATGTCAACTTTAGACTGTAAGTATTCCACCTTATGTATCTTAACCTCTTCCACTTCCAGGATTGAATAGACGACCCGCTCCTCGTCCTCGCCCAGGACCCCGCCCGGGTCCTCGCCCTCGAAATCTCTCTGATACTTTGAAAGGCGCATCGGTGCTTTTTCCAAAGTTTTTGTTGAGGGTTTCGATTGTTAATGGTCTGTTTCGAATCACTTGCAGCTTCGTATCATCTAGATACACATTGCCACCAGCGTCCGCACTTTCACGGCTTTCAGCCTCGTACTGCAAAACTCTGGCCTTCAACAGGTCTCGCTCCTTGGCAGCTGCATCATCTTGCTTCGTTGCCCGGCGCGCCAAATTGGTATCCTTCGGTACTACCAATTGCACCTCTTCCTGTTTTCCTTTGTTCCCGCGCTTGAAAAGTTTGAACGTAATTCCTTCCCCGCCAACGAATGGTGACACTGCTGATGACTCGCCCTCGACGGAATGAATCTGATCCCCCGCTGGCTTTTTTGCAATGAATTGTGGAGCTGATGGCATCTGGCTTGATACCTTTCCTCCCGCACCTGTTCTTGCTGTCATCTTGCCTTTCTCTAGGGCTTCCATTGTGAGTTTTCGTAATTCACTCTCAAATTCCTCGTCCTGAAGCAGCTTCAGATATGCTGCTTCTGCAGCAGCCTCATCAACTTCATCTCCCTCTTCATCATCACTCACGTCTTCATCATTATTTGAGCTAGATTCGCTTCTGTTGTCACCAGCAGTGTCAGATTCTGCACCTGATTCTCCCGCCGAATCGTCATCTGAATCTGCTTCGACACTCTCTTTATCAGACACTTCCTCATCTGAAATCTCCATACTGTCCCCATCATCGCCGAGCAGATCGCCATCTGAAATAGATGCATCATCTGCTCCCAACAGACCTGCTTGTGCCAACAGCCTAACCCTCACCCTTTCTTCATCGAGTGTTCTATTCTTCTCCATTTTTACCACAAATTGATGCGCATCTAGCCATGAGTCATACCGAACAAATGACACATCCACAGCTTTTTTAGTTTTGCCACCACCCGAAGACATCTTTTTGAGTTGGGAGTCAAGTGTGTCAAACAGATCGAGAACAGAGAATTCCACTGATGGGTATTGATTTAGAAATCATTGTTAGAGAGCGGTGAGAATCAAATCAACTCTCGAGACATGATATGCAGCAAAATACTCACCATCTGTAGGGAGGGATGTCTTGGTGAAAAGATATCTCTGGAGTGATGCGAGAGCAAATTCAAGCTTGGCAATGTTATTAGCCGTCACAATGTGCGTGCTAGCAGTCTCAAGAATGGTGCATACAAGCTTAATCCGGAAGACAGCCATGGGTGGATCTATGTCTGATGGAACACGCGGGTCATGCTTCGAAAATGGAGAGACCGAAACAACCAGGGGCTGCTGATGCTTGCTCTCATCATTTTCCTGCTCTGCTTCATCTTCACCTTCCAGTTCTTCGTCTTCATGAATTGTCTGTGATACATTGCCGCGCGGGGCAAACAGCTCTTGATTCTCACTGGCGTGCCTCAAAGCGTCGGGAATGTTGTGGCCAAAATCAAAAATATGATGCACTTCATCGAAAAGGATGGAAGAAGGTACAACCGCCGCACAATAAAGTTCGGCCAAGAGCCGGGCGCACACAAGTGTGCGCTGGGAGTCACGGAAACTTGGATGACTCATGAACCATTGAATCTCTTCCAGCACATCATCGACCAAGCGGGCGGGTACCTCCGGTTTGCTGCGTTTCAGATTCGATGCTAACAATGCAATTGCCTTGGTGGCCTTGTACCTTCCTCGTCGGCAGGCCTTGAGCATGTATTTAGTAACGAAGGCTCCACAATCGATTCCAGGATCGCTCCATGGCAGGCGCTGAATTTGTTTTGACACAAACGAAACAGACTTCTCGTCGGGTTCCAAACGCGTGAGGAGGAGATGACGCATGTATGACTCTAATGGTGTGACTTCTTTTTCTTGACGACCTGCTTGTGGTGGCGGATTGACCATAAGGAAGGCTGAAGTGATCATTGCCACGTAGCGTTCGTCAAGATTCTAAGGCATCGAGTGAATGAAATGGAATACAAAGCCAAGAAAATTCTAGAATCAGACCTTGGGTGACAAGAAATAGACAGCGAAAAAAATCATCATGAGCTTACTCTCGCTTTCTTGATCCTCATCATAGTTTCCATCAGTCCCTCCAACCTTGAATGCGTATGCTTCATCCTGAACAAATATCGTCCACATGACTCCAATATGCAACACGCCACGTCAATGTTGTGCCCACTAAAATCCTCAAGACAGCGCCGCAAACAACGCAAAATGACTATGGGGGGAGACACGCGAAACTTCGTCAATTCGCTTAAATAACGCACTGTCCTCAACCGACTTTCCAAATTGGTATTCTTCTTGAACCTTGCCTGTCCGTGCATCTGCTGCTCCAATTCGGCTACTAACGTTGAGTCCAAATAAACCCTATCAATTATCGCGGCGAATCTAGAATAATAAGGCAGCAGGTCGAGTCTGGTGCGTGGAACGAGGAAAAGCGTCTTGTACAGGCGCTTGCGAGAATTCTTATTTGAGCCGTGGTTGACGCAGAATCTGTCGGCGAGTTCGTCAATCGTCTCGCGGCGGGATGCCTCCGGGAGTTCCTGCTCAAGGAGGAGGGTGAGTTTGTAATGGGGGGTGTCCTTATTCTCTGCATCTTCGTGGTATGTGAGGTTGAAGGTTTGAGAAGATGCCGTGGATGAAAAAAATGTGAGTCGAGAACACATAGGAGAGAATGGAAGCTGTGATTGTGTCAAATATATTACTTACCTTTCACAGCATTACCTCCAACTTCGCCCTCTTCATCCATATTCCCGTCCTTGTCATCGCCCTCCTCCGCCTCTTCCAGGCCGCCATTTTCGCCAATTTCTTCCTCGATTGCTGGCATTTCCCCCTCCTCCTCCACCTCCTCTCCACTATTTCCACCATACACTCTCAAATTCCTTTCCTTCAGCTTCTCCAAATCATTTGCATTGATGCCCAACAGCGCCGGAGGTTTCGTTGACAACAAGTCGGGCACGTTGCAGTAAAAACTGCGCGTCTCCTCGTCATCAAACGGTCCTAAATTCTCGTCGCCGGCGTCGTTCCTGCTCCACAATTCTATGCCCTTGCCATCGGACGATTCGACGTTAGACGTCTCCTCCTCGTCAAGGATGGGCGCATCCATGTCCAATGCTTCCGATAGCGCCTCCACGGACTTTTTCATCGAGTCCATCAGCGACCGCGCGTCGTTCAATCCCTTCTCGCGCACGTCGGACAAATTTCCCTGCAAGAGACGATCTTGTTCGCATCGTTTCTCGAGCTTGAGCAGTCGACGATGCGTGGCAACGAGCAAGTTGGCCAGGGAGCGGTACGCTCCCAGGGTGTGTCTGTGCAATGTCGACGTCACGGAGGGTGGTACCGCCCTTGAATGCGGGACCGTGGAATTGAAGGCGTCAATGGTCGATTGACACTTTCGTCGGAGTTCGTCAGAGAGGGTGACAACGAAGGGCGTTTCGAGGAGAGACGCCTCCTCCGCCACCAACGTGGATGATTTCTCGTCATCGGGCGCATCGTTCGATGCCTCCGTCGGCTCAGACGGAAGAACGACGGCGGCGACGGGCTCGGAAACTAAAACAAGACTCCCCTCGCCCTTGCCCTCCACCTCCCTCATCAGCCGTTCCATCTCCCTCCTAACGCTCCTCGGCACAACGCCCAAAATTTCGCTCCCGCCGACCTTCGCGAACGTGACGATGCGGTTGGCATCCGTCACCACATACTCCTTGCCCTCCTCGCTCGGGACGCCGGCGGCATCGACAAGCAATTTCGCTATCGGCTTGATGTCGGTGATAATCCCGTGGAGGATGAATTCGACCAACAGACGAAAGCACGTACGACGCGGCAGGCCCCACTCTCCGTCCGCGCCGACGCCATTGCCGTTGCCGTTGCCGTTGCTGCTGCTGCTCACGGCGGAGAGCAACGACGGGATAAGGATTTCGGCGAAATTCGGATATCGAAGGTGCATGTGGACGCATAGCATGACCATTCCGGGCACGTCTGCGTTTTGCGCGCGGCGTGTTTATTGGACGGGGGGGGGGGGTTGAGAGACGGAAATCGACAACGACGAGCGGCCACGGGAGGAAAAAAAAACGACGAAACGCGACGAAAAGAAAATCAGGTCCGGCGCGAGAGAGAGAGTCCAACAACGGCACGCGACAACAACATCAACAACAATAACAACGAAAAAAAATTCGAACTACCTACTCACCGCCCTGCTTAACCTTCGCGGTCGGCTCCATGAGCGCCCCCGCCACCTCCTCCACGTATCTGTTCAGGTTCAAAGTCCTCATCGCGCTATTCGGCGCATCCAACTCCTTCGGCGTGGGATACTGACCGGCCTTGACCTTCTTGACGAAGGCCGTGCACTTCTTGAGGTCCGACTTGAGAGTCTTCTTCGACTTCTCGAATTCGTCCCGCGCTCCCTGGAGGGGGGAGACGGAGGACGACGCCCCCCCCCCGACGACGACGACGGGGTGGGGGGAAAGCCTCCCGCGCATCTCGGCGCGCATTGCCGACGCGCCGACGTAGGACTCCACCGTCGACACCGCCGACCGTATCGAGTCCTCGTACGCGCCCTGGAGTGCCCGACGTCGTTCGTATTCCGCGGCTATCGCCGCCGCCGCACGACGACGACGCTCCTCGATCTCCCTCTCCTTGGCCTCGGCGGCCGCCCTCGCGGCCTCGGCCTCCTCCGCCTCCCTTCGCCTGACGGCGTCGGCCTGCTGCCTCTGCTGCTGCTGTTGTTGTTGTTCGGCCGCTCGTTTGTCCTGTCCATCCCTTCCACCGCGCCGCTGACGTCGCGAGCCTCCCCCTCCCCCAACGCCTCCCCCTCCTCCCCCGCCACCGCCACCGCCACCGCCACCCGCCCCTCCTCCCCCGCCGCCACGCCTGCCGCTTGAGCCGCCGGGGTGAGGGGCGCCTCTGCCGCCGCCGCTTCCACCTCCACCTCCACCTCCACCTCCACCACCACCGCCAACGCCACCGCCGCGTCCTCTGCCTCCTCCTCCGCTGGAGGTGCCGGAACGACCTCCTCGTCCTGACATCTTTTCGTTTTAACTCTCTCTTTGGAGCAGGAGCAGGGTCATTGTGTGTTGTCAACGTAGATTAGAGGTTATGAAAGCTTCTACGTAGGAATTAAATATTAATCTACGGAGGAACTGAAACCGTCGTCTTTACTTTCTCTCAAAGACCGGCGGCGAAAATAATGGTGCACAAATCCGGCGCCGCTCCCGACCACGTGCGATACTATTCATTGCCATCACCGGGACGTCGTAATCCCCGCTCGAGTTGTTCGTCGTGGTCGATCTATCATTGGGGAGGAATGGAATGTCCCGTCTTATGAAAAAATAATGTCTTCTTACTTGCATACAAAATAACGAAATGCCGTCGGTGGGAGAGAGGAGGGCGTTCCCACTCGGGCTTCGCCGCCTCGCTCCGTCGGACCGGCGGACTCCGCCATCCAACACACACGAGAAAACGAACGATGATGGATTCGTCGATTTTCACCGACCTCGGTGATGGATGAGTTCGCATCCGAGGAGGATGATGCGCGCGGCGCGGTTTACGCTCGTTTTGCTTGGGGAAGAGACTTGCGTCGATCGAAAAATCGATTTCTCCTGGCTCTTGATCCGTCCGAAATAAATGCCCTGGCCTTCTTTGCCATCATACTTACGCGGACCGTCTTGTTATTTACCATTGGTGAGGAGATTTCGAAATTTAAACCCCGGCACCCGATTTCAATTCCCCCAAACCGCTCTGGGGGGGAAAACACACGTGGGGAAAAATGAGATTTACTGCCCGTCTTTTCGTCGTCGTCTTCCCTACGTCTTGGTCGATGCAAATTACTCGCCCGTGGACGACGAAGCACTGGTGCGAGAGTGTCATACGACCGGAATGGCCGTTCGCATATTCGAAGTACAGCGGGCAGATCGAAGAAACCAAGGGAAGGGCGTCGACGAGTGTGCAAGATGTCCGACACGAATGCGACGCGCGAGGGGTCCAGTCGAAGTGCCACATCTGCGAGGACGTCGCATGCAATCCCGACGAGAACAATAATTATCGGACTTGCCATTTCCAGCTCCAGGGCGTGTCGACGAGAGACATGAGCGTCAACATACCCACCGTGTCCGATGTGCCATGGGCCGTCAACGGATCTCATCGATACGATTTCGGAGGCGCATCGACGACGCACGTTTGCATGTACCTCTCGGGAATCCCTCCCTGTCAATCGAGTTTCGGCAGGGATTATTCCGGATGCGAGCTGAGGTGTTGGGGCCACGGCGATTCCATGTCGGGCGAAAATAGCACCGCTGCATACGTGACAAAGATGGAAGGCGATGAGCTCGATGGGGATTGGCCGAATCACAGGGTCGACAGTCTCCGCGGAGTGAACTCTACTCCATGGGAGTTGCCGTCGCCAACAATGGCTTGGAACTATCCCAAGTTTTCGACAGGTAATGACGTTCCAATGAATCCAAATGCGGGAACACAATACGCGTTCAATCCACAAGGCTTCGTCTTCACCATGGCTGGTTCGCGATATGGAGAACAAGGATTTTCGGACGGAGTTGGATACGATGCAAGATTTCGTCATCCAGAAGGGGTTGCGGTAGACCACGATGGTTATGTATACGTCGCAGATACGGGCAATCATGCAATTCGCATGATCTCGCCAAATGGAACTGTCAGAACCATCGCGGGAACAGGCTCTCCTGGCAACGAGGATGGATTTGCCGCAGAAGGGGCACAGTTCTCTTCACCAACCGACATTGCCGTATGGCGCGATTGGGCGTGGTGGCCATATGCAAATCCTATCGATCCAGATTCATTCCTCTACAAGACTGGAAACGGAGATGTGGCCCTCTTTGTGGCCGATACTGCCAACCATCGCATTCGTAAGATATATGGCGACGTAGATATTGACCCAGACAGCGGGGAGAAAATTTGGAGCAATGTGAAAGTGGAGTGCTTTTCGGGACGGTGTGAGAGAAATCCGGAGCCTGGTTTTGCCGATGGCAAGAAGGACGAATCAAGATTCGACTCTCCGTTAGGAATCAGTGTCAGCAACGAGGGAATTGTGTTCGTGGCGGATACCAACAATCATGTCATACGAATCATTGATCAGTTTGGAACTGTGACAACGGTTGATGGGACGACTAGCAGATCAGGCGGTCACTTTAATTACCCATCAGATGTGGCCTTTTTACATTCAGGCGAAGATGCAATCGTGGTGACAGACCGCCATCGCATCTATAAGGTAAATTTGAGTGGTAGTTCAGTGACTAAGCTGGCGGGAGGGGACACTGAGGGTAATAGAGACGGAGATGGTTCTGAGTCTACTTTGAATAATCCAACTTCAATAACGATCACAGGAGATGGAGTCGCCTACGTTGCGGAGTCCGCTTCGTGTCGAATTCGTCGAGTCAGTGACGTGTCGAAATTAGCTCCGCATTTAACCTGCCGCGATTCTCTGTCTTCCATCATGAGACCAAATGGGTGTTCATCCTACAACTATCCGATAGATGAGTATGGTCTTGCGGCTACGTCCGTCGAAGGGAACATCCACTATAACTATAAGTCTAGGCACGAGTTCGACATTGATTTGGGCCAGGATTTCATAGGTCGATCACAGAAAAACTGTGTCGGGTCTCCTCCAATCAGTCGACTGGACAAGAAGCCCTGGAATGAAACCACATCATCATATCCATTCAACTACAACCTTGTCGTGGATGACAGTGAAACTCACATTAGAGAGGATCCAACCGATGGCACTAGGATCTCAGTACAATGCACCACTGACTGCTCGAATACATTCAACGATTTATCATTCAGTACTATTCCAGTTATTGACTCGACGAATTTCTATCCTGAGGATACTTCAATTTGCGTCGCCGCACTGAATGAAGGGATTTTCGCTGAAAGTGGCCACAGTTTCGTTGTTGATGTCACAGTCTTTTCAGGACATGATATAAGTGGGGCACGACAGTTTTTCTCCGTATCAAAAGCTTCACAAGATGTGAGAGTTGAGACTGTATCAGGTGCACCATCCAGCCTTCAAGGACAGACCTGTGGTTATAGAGACTCGTTTCCCCCACAAAATAGTATGGTAAGATCCAACGAACAGTCAAGCTTTCGCTGCGAGTCATTTTCCTCCTCCTAAACATTCCCACGGATAATTCTTGCGCAGTTTTACCATCCTTCAGGACTTGGTGCGTATGTTAATAGATCACTAGATGATGCGTCTTTCATGTTGTACATCGCAGATAGAGACAATCATGTTATAAGAGGGATGAGCGCGGCATGCAGTTTTATTTGTGAAAACGATGGACGCTGCGTTGGTCCCAACAAATGCGAGTGTTTGCATGGGTGGTCAGGAATCGACTGCACCAAACCTTTGTGTCACAATTCATGTGGGAAGCGTGAATTGTGTGTCGCCCCCAACACCTGTGACTGCATCCCAGGATATCACGGAGAGGGTTGCCTTGCGGCGAAATGTGCACAGCAATGCATCAATGGGCGCTGCTTTGCGCCCGACGTTTGCACCTGTGACCCCGGTTGGTTCGATTCGAATTGTGTGAGTTTCAGTGGATGCTTCTTTTTAGTCAATTTATCTTCCCAGCCGCGCCTACTCATAGCTCTCCTCTTCGCGCTACACGTAGACGACTCCCGTGTGTGAGCAGACATGTGGAAATGGTGGTAAGTCACGCCATTTCACGCAAATTCGATGACGAATATCCCACTGTGATCTGATTGCAAATAAATTTTTGAAAGGAAATTGCACCGGTCCAAATACATGCACTTGTCCAGAAGATTATACTGGCGAAGACTGCAGAGCACCAGTTTGCGATCAAAATTGTTTAAACGGAGGATATTGTGTCGCGCCAAACACATGTCAATGCCCACCAGGCTACAGTGGCTACGATTGTAGCATGCCTGTCTGTCATCAGGGATTCTTCATGCCACATGAAAAGCTGCCACAATGGATGATCGAACCAACCACAAAAAGTCACTGGCTCGAGTACCAACCCTGCAACTACACTTATTGGTGCAACGAAACCCACGGCTTCGACTGCGCCCAGACAGACAGGTATTATTCTCCCGCGACTCCTCATTTTGGGATGGAATGGAGGTACGAAGTAAATTGTTATGTCAAACCCCAGCAACCGTGCGCACATACTGATCCTGCAAACGTAATATGTGTCGCAGGTACAAAACTGGGCGGAAGCACCGACCAGAACCTTGCATGATGCTTGAGTTGCGTAATGCTGCCGTGTCTCACTTCCAATATTTGTCTTCAATGGACAACAGTTCTACGTCGCACTATCGTTACTCACCAAATTTGCCTTACGATTGGCAATCAAAAGAGAGACTTCCGTGGAACGCATTTGATGGCCCAGAACCTCACATTACTCAGCCCTATAAATATCAGCTAGATCGACAGATAGCTCTTGCAAGCTATACAAATTCAACTCAAGGTGCTTACATGTGTGCTAATGGAGGCAAGTGCGTAGCTCCGGATGTGTGTTCATGCGCAAAGGGATGGATTGGCTTTGATTGCAGGGTCCCGGTATGTGAACAGGGCTATTACGAATCGGATTTAGGGGCCTTCGTCGAAGGGATAAAGTCAGATGAAGATTTTCTTACATTCGAGCCTTTCCTAGATGCCAGAAGGCCATATGATTTAGATTCCTCGCATGATTTTTCAAGCAATCCTGATTTTACAGTCTGGATAGAACAATTCATGAACGAGTCTAATGTAAACAGGACGCTTTTTGTTGTGAACGGATCACGGTACCTTGCTGCTAATGGAAGTCGACTTCAAGGCGGATACGAATGTTCAATCCGAAGCGTGACTCGATGGGAGGACTATCGATCAGGTTCCGTCTTCGACCACCCTAATTACTACTCAAGGTATATGGACAAAAAGGTAGAAGCCGATGGACTGATTTACTCGAATTGGAAGGGAATGAATTTCCCTCCTACACATCGTAAAACTGAAAGACTTGTAAAGTATTCTGATGAGTACCTGCAACAAACGCAATTGACCCCCAAAAGATTTACGTACACTGACGTGGGCTATATGAGGGATGGTATATGGGTGGTGACAGGTGCAAAATGGGTGAAAGGCCATTGCATTGTTGAGTTTGAGCGGCATTGTGACGATGATTCCGACAATTCTTCTGTTGTATATGTGCAAGACACGGACAAGGTAAGGATCTGGTTTGTTATCCAGATACTGTGAATGCGGTGGCTCATGTTGCACGTTCAGTCATACCGTCCAAGAGTTACATACAATGACAAGCGTGCTCACATTACAGGACGATGGTTTGCATCAGAAGATGAAGTATGCGTTGATCACGTTGTCCGTGGCTGCTTCAATAATGGGACGTGTGTCGCTCCAAATACATGCGAGTGCTCCTCCGGTTGGTCGGGATCAGATTGTAGTATTCCTGTTTGCGAGCAAACTTGTCAGCATCATGGCAATTGCACCCATCCCAACACTTGCACGTAAGCAACTCTTTGAGTCATAATTCCTGGCTGTCAATTTTTTAGCAACTGACACCATCTCAATATTTTGTGGCAGGTGCGAAAGAGGATGGTCAGGTGATGACTGTTCCGTTGCCCTCTGCGCGCAAGATTGTAGTCACGGTTTATGCGTGGCGCCGGATACATGCAAATGTGATCAGTGGGAAAACGAGTGGCGTGACGGCCGTGTCGGAGGTGGCGTTCCAATATTCCAGAAACCCAATGGCAATCCACAAATGACTGGCTATACTGGATACGACTGCAACACTCCTATTTGCGTTCAAGCCGAAAGCTTCAGGCTGAACGTGGACGCGAGTTCAAGTTCAGCAATGATTGTGCCTCTTGGGGGTCATGGAAAAGATGGCACGTTGGAGTGCAATAACGAGAGGTGTCCTGAATATGATGAAATGGTCACTCAGAATGATGGTCGAAGTTTTCAAGGTGGATGTGGATGGGACGTCCTCGAAACTGGATGCTGCTTTCAAGTCAACGATGGCGTTGCCGCCCATGTTTGCCTCCGTTGTGAAAAGCTGTTAGTCTCGGCTAACAATGCAACTTGTGCTAAGGGTGCTCCTAAGGAGTGGAATTTCAACAGCAGTTCGAAGGTGCCCTTGGCATTTAGAACTAATGGAGAGATTCTCCAGTGCGGTCCATCCGCCAATTCAAGAGTCGCAAATAATTCAAGTCTCATTGACACAACAAGCACAACATCGAACATGTTTCTTTGCAATGTTCGGCAGTGGGAGCAAGGAGATTACATTGACGACGCAGGCCTGCATAGCGAGCCAGGCACAGGTGCAGATTTTGGTCTGAAATCCGGCCGACACACCAGGGTTAATTACAACAATTACCAACGAAGTGTTAACAGTAATTGGGTAAGGGGTCCCGAGATCCCTGGAGAGGGAATATTTGAGTGTTGGAACCAGGGAAGTTGCATTGCGCCCGACTTGTGCTCGTGCAAAGATGGATATGGTGGATTTGATTGTGCTACACCGCTATGCAGACACAAGCAAGCCACAGGCGACATAGTAGGTTGCATCAATGGCGTATGCATCGCGAAGGATGAATGCCAGTGCACTCAGCAAGTATCTGTCTTGTGGGAGGTCCACCCAGAGGCCGAGCGAGGTCTAACGGGTTGGACAGGGAGTGACTGCTCCATGCCAATGTGCATGCAGGGCTATTATGATCCAGTCTGCAATGCATCCGCAGCGCCTGGGAACGAAGGCTGCTATCGTTGTGCCAACGGTGGCATCTGCGTAGGGCCAGATTTGGTAAGTGCAAAAACAAGCATGGTTATGATACGGCTTCCAATGCCTAACACTCAAGTATTCCCACTTGCCTTAAATGCACCCTTTGCAAGTGTGTATGTGCCGAAGGATGGGCTGGATATGATTGTCGCACTCCTGTGTGCAAAGCAGAGGCGAATGCACTCATTAGAGCGCAGCTCATGACAAGCGACGAAGTTAAGATACGAATTTTTGAAAGTGATCCTTGCGGGATGGTTGGATTCAATACCTTGCGCCACCGTGGTGAGAAGGCTTAAGGTTATCTATGTTTTGCTCTGCGATGATTCAAGGTCTTACTAATAATTGTTCCGCTACTGAGCAGGACCACGGGGTGTATGCTCCCTGCCAAACCAGGTAAATTTGTTTCTACTTCGACCAAGTTTTGCACAAGATATGAGACATCTCTTCTTACTGTACCTCGATTCCAAACATAGTGCATCTGTAATTGCCAAGGATCATATAATGATGAGCTATGTAAAAAGTTGGGGGGCAAACATTGCCAAACCCCATTCCACGACCCTCTTTTTCGCCGAAGAGATGTCCTTGCTCCAAATGAAGTGTTTGGCACTCGCAACTGCTATTCAGGCTACGAAGGTCTTGTTGATGGAGATGACATGTTTTCCTCGTGCCACCTTATCATTTACGAACCAAGCTTTTATGCGAGGTACACAGTAGCGATAATTACTCTGTCTACTTTGTTCGGCATTTTTGCATGTCTGCTGTTGATAAAAGTAGCAAGTCACTATCGATCAAGGCGGCGGCGACGGGTTAGACCAAAGCCGGACGTGAAAAATAAAAAGGTTGGCGCATTTAGCTATGATAAAAAAAAATGAAGATCAAAGTTGAGTGAAACAGTCATGAATACAGTCGCACTAAGGGGGGAAAACAATTATTTTCTAGAATGGTCGGGACTTTCTATAATTTAACTGTGACCATCCACATCGATGAACTCTTCTAAAATACATCGCACATCATACTTCAAACCTTCACTGATGTGCAGTGAACGAGGCGGGTCTGATACTTTATTTGGTGATTTATGGGAAAGAATTCGCTGGCAGCAGGATTGAAAGATAGTACGATGCTCAGAAGTCAACACCAGAAATGTTGTGGATTTCGGAGAAGACTTGCGCTGTTGTTCAACAAACAGGAGAAGCGATTTGAAGAATGCAATGCATTGGCCCACAATCAAAGTCAACAAACGCGCAAAATCGGTAGATTTGAGCTGAGTGTTCTCCATTTCTTCAACCTGCATCGCAAATGAGAGTATGCCGTTGAGTACTGCAGTCATGCATCCAATGGACGACTGCGACCAGCGAGAAGGTTCGTCTTCGTTCGACTCTATTCTCATTTGCAATCGTAGCAATCTAATTCCTTCATTCGATCTAGACATGATGAGGAGAAATTGAATGCAGCGGTAACACAAGCGTAGACATCGATCAGCAGATAATTTTGCAGCGCGGACATCAGAAGAAGGGCCGGAAGACAGATACGGCACGATGTATTCGTCCATTTGATCAAGAATGGCTGCTAGGATTCGCTTAGCAAAAGAAGTCTTTGTACCTCCATCCAGAATTCGGTAGAGGCTTTGATTAACTGAACTCGAAGAAAGCACAAAGTGGGATAGCAGTTGAAGAATTCTGTCTTTGACGAGGATTGATAAGTGCCAATGAAGCTTTGAGTTCCCGCCAATGTACCTCGAAGATTCGGATGTAGAATTGGCACGAGATGGTTTGTTGCCGGCATGACCTTGTTTCTCCGCGCCTCGTTTGTTTTGTTCGTTGGGCGCATGGGAGTCCGTCAGTAGCTTTGTCGAATGTATACGACCGCTCCCGAGCAAATAGTTGCCGCAATAGATATCTCTCTTCTCCCACGGAGAAAAGAAATCTCCGATGGGAAGAGCTCCCAAAGATGGCCTCGATGACCGATCTGACAGGATAAGAGACTCGAACAAAAACTTCCACAGGTAGGGTGTTCTATTCGAGTGATCGTCCTGAGCATGGTCATACGGAGGCGCATCGGACATGAGTGCCAAAACCAAATCAATCGCCTTCAGTTGAATTACCTGGACTAGAGTTCGTTCCGACTTAGAGTCGGAGAAGTCAATCCCTGTAGGAGTATTAGGGCAGTCGGAAAGTTCGAGCACATTTCCTTTCATTAATCCAACTAAAAGTTCAAAGAAGAGATTCACCAGTGGAGTCATTGTCATGGGATCCCAATCATTCGAGTAGCGAAAGTTTGCTGTCCGCAACGCATCCTTCCGGTCGAAAACGTTCCATCGGAAAGAATGTCCGGTCGCAGTCAAACCTTCAATGCGGGGGTGAAGAGCGGCGGTGGCCGTTCCTCCAGAGCCCACGTCGACCTCGGCGCCGGGACCAATCGCGTTCGATCCACCACCGCCGCCATCACCACTTCCAAAGGATTGACGGGATTGATATAACCACCAACGCACATCGTTGCGCGTGTTGCCGCTCAGGAGGAGTATGTCATGAATGACGCTCAACAGGTACAACGCCGCCCCCCAGGAAATAACCGTATACGTCGCCGGCCCTACATGAGAACTGCCGTTCTCGTTCGACGATAGACCTTCCGATATTGCGAGTGCCATCCTTCGATATTCACCCTCGTTCTTGCCCGATGAGGCGGAACTCGAACTGGCCGCGCGCTCCGTCGCACGATCGGAGTCCGCATAAAATGCGGAAGTTCCATCCTCTTCGTCGATCGTCGTCTCGCGGCGGAATAACGAGTTGAATCTTGCCATCAAGACGCGGAGCAAGCCCGATACCGACAGGCCGCCCTTCGCCGACTCGTCGTACTCTCCCGCCGGTGGATACTCCGCCATTTGGCGCAGGATCGACCTAACGTGCATCCGCGCTTCCGTCTCGATCGCGCGATCCCGTCGCCACATCGTCGTCGCGCCATCCTCCGCCGGGGCGTCGAGAGGTCCCGTCGGCGACGACGAGGCCGGCGCATCCCTTTCTCCCGCATCCGCCATCGCGAAGATCGACGACGACGACGACGACGCGTCGTCGTCGACGCGATCGACGATCCTGGGGAGGAGGAGAAGGGGCGAGCATCGGCATCCGATCTCCTCGCGATTCAGGAGGCGCGCAGCGATTCACCTCCGGGGGGAATCGACCCCATTCGCGATCATCCCGGCGTCGCCGCCGTCGAAGGGAGCGATCCCGTGCGGGTACGGGCCTCGCGACGCGTCGTCGTCATCGACGGCGGCGTCGTTCGTCGATCGAGCCTTTCTCTTGTTCCCGGAAGAGGAAGGACCGTCCTCCCCGTCCCGACGATCGTCGCCTCGCCGCCGTCCCCCTCCCCCCTCGTCGCCCGATCGGGGCGTCACCTCCCTCGATCCCGATGATCGATCGACCGGGACGGGTTGGAGTATCCCCCCCCCTCCCCACGACGAGAAGACGTCCGACGCCACCGCTACTGCCGCATCATTCCTCCCCCCCCTCCTCCCATCATCGTAGTTGTTGTCGACGTCATCATCGACGCCGCACCCGATCACTCCCGAGGAGGAGGAGGACCCCGCCGCCGCCTCCGCCTCCGCTGCCGCCCTCTTCCTCCTGCCGCTGCTCATCCTCAACCATCCCCCCCTGTACCTCTCGGCCTCGATCCGAGTCCTCCTGAGTTCGTCCTCGACGAGGCGTATCCGCTCCTCGGCATTTTTCTCGACAAGCCTCGCACGGTGATCCGATTCGATCCGCGACGCTGCTGCGTCGGACTCGAGCTCGAGGAGTCGATCGTCGGCCGCCTCGAGGGAGCGACGGAGCTCGTGCACCTGAAAAAGCGGGTGTGGCGTCGCCGACGGGGGCGGAGGGAGGGATGGCGACGTTGTTTTAATTTTCGATTCGAGGAGTGAGTTAGTGAGTGAGTGAGTGAGTGAGTGAGAGAGAGAAAGAGAGAGAGAGAGAGAGAGAGAGAGTAAGAGAAACGGGGGGATGCCATCTTGCCGACTCACCTTCCGGCGCAGGGCATCGACGTCATCGTCGTCGTCGGCGTCGGCGTCGGCGGAAGGCGAAGGACGATCGGAAGGAGGGGCCCTCCGCGTCGTCGTCGGCGCCGCCATTGACGCCGATATGGAGTTCAGGGGTATGGACGACCAGTCGATCTCGTCGTCGTCGTCGTCGAATTCGTCGCCCGAGTTCGCCATGATCGCATTGATTGACGCATTGCTAATTGTTACAACATGTTACAATAATAGATCGATAGATACTATGCTAACATAAGTACCCCTAGGACGCGGCGCCATGCCACAACCGAAAAAACACACAGGGCACATAATAAATATCTGTGAACGACGCCAACGCCATACGGCTTTGCTGGTAATTACTACCATACCATGGCAATGCAAACACTCCTTCGCCGGAAAGGCTTTTCTTCGGTGGCCGCCAAGCCAGCATTGATTTGGAAGACCTGCCTCATAATTGCTTCTCTATTTTTATTCAGAGCATACATGGGTGCTTCTTTTTTTACTTCTTTTTCGAATGGTGCTGTGCCTGCTTTCTTTGATCGTCCAATGGTTGGGAGTTGGGGCCCATACGGATCCTTCGTCCCGGAAGGGCCGGCCGTGGCCTTACCGTCAGTTCAAATCACTCCCGAGGAAGATTCTAAAATCGAACGCCACATTTATGGAGGAAAAGGAGATAAGGCGCACCTTGGAGGATTTACGGCGTTCGACGAAGCGGGCGTTAGCGTGTCCGTATGGAAACACATGGTGAATCATTTGGGAATCAAGAGTGTTTTAGATCTGGGGTGCGGAAAAGGGATATCAACGTCTTGGTTCGTCATCCACGGATTGAAGTATGTCGTCTGCGCCGAGGGGAGCCATGATGCTGTAACGCACTCCCTATTACCCAAGATAAAACATATTCCTGATGGAACACAGTCTGAGATCGTCGAACACGATTTCTCCCGAGGGCCATGGTGGCCCTCAAGAACGGTGGTGAGTTTGATTTAATGCGCTGCCTTCCCATTCTATCCACCCATTTGTTGGCGTTACTCATTCTCTAGTAATTATTCTACGACCAGGATGTGGTCTGGTGCGTTGAGGTGAGAAAAAATTAGGCATCAAATAGCTCGCAACCCCCCCCCCCACACACACACACCGTTCCTGGGTCATGATGAACTAACTATTTTTGCTGCCTCACACCATAGTTCACCGAGCATGTGGGACGTAACTATCAGCCTAACTATTTATCTGCATGGCGAAAGGCCGCCTTGATATTCATGACACACTCATACTGGGGGGGGTGGCACCACGTTGAGGTCCATGCGGATCCATGGTGGATAACTAGGATGACAGCAATGGGGTTTGTATATTCGGATCTTCTGACACAGGAGATCAGAGGAAAACAAGGGGAGGATTCGACTCTGATTATCACTAATCCTAGGAATGAAAGCGATCAAAAATCATTTAATACTGGTCAACATGTGATGTCAATGTTGGTAAGGATTGGGAATGTCATCCTTTCGTGCCTTCGACTTGTTTGTACTTATATCAAATCACAGAACTCAATACCTAACATGTTTTTGGATTTTGAATACATCATTGAACATATCTAGGTATTCATTAATCCTCATGTTGCATCTAGGCCAGAGCATGCACATCTGTTTGCTGAGGTGCGTTTTTCAATATACATTTCCTCCGGACATATCCTTGATTTCCTGATGACGAATTTACCTTTCTTATGTCAAAAAATTATGAACAATATAAGCATGGCTGCTTCAATGGCGATTTGAATAATCTAGTGGAGTGCGGAAAGGAGGGCACTGATGGCACCCCACTCCCAGACAGCTTCAAGCCCTTGAAAATGACGAAGGAGATGGACGATCAATGGATTGAATTGCTTCAAGATCACGTGATCTACCCCAAGGGCTAAGTTCCTAGTATTAGTGAATTGTTGTTTGATGATTGAATTTCACTAAGAGATTTGCTGATTATTGAAGGGAAACACACACGGTTCACTCAGTGCTGGAAT
>JALLAZ010000052.1:0-27411 GCA_036939755.1 Stephanodiscus triporus
ATTGGAAGGAGTCCCTTGGTGCATTTCCCCAACGTTTTTGCACCTCTGGAATTAGTCTATAATGTGGGACGTTTCTTCTGGTATGCTTTTTTGCTTGTTCCTCTCCAAAATGTAGACAACCATGGTGACTGCCGAAACGAAGACGATAATTATTTGAGGCCCTCAACATGGCCGGCATGCCAATCCAACCAAGCGCACAAGCCATGAGGGGAAACATATACCACGTGTATATGTGCCATCGCTGTCACCGCTGATGCTCTGCATCGGTGGTACGACTGGCAAACGTCACGGACAACAATTCATCGATGCACCATGCCTTAGAGTAGCTAATAAACATAATTAATAATAACTATTTCTAGTTTTAATGATGTAGTCCTGTCGAATAGTATGTTTGTGCTAAATAGGGACTTTGAGTTTGCGGCGGAAGCATAGAAGGAAGGACAGTGGTGTGAGGGGATTCTTGATGGGGCATCTTGGCATTGCAATCAGGGGGTATAATGATGTGGCCGTGTTGAAGATTAAACCGTCGAGAACGCTCCTCCTCCGGCTGTTTGATTGCGCGGGGGGTTCCATATCATCGCTCTCGCCTATCTAGAATTTCAGGCAAGACGGGAACTTCATTTGTGGGTTCCCACGGCTCGTTTCCGACGATGGGACCAACAAACCTGCCCACATTAATTACTTATTCTCGGATCCGGTCCTAAAACAAAAACGGCCCTAAAAGATTCTAGTTCGTAGCTTTTTACTTTATGAACAATAATGCCCTGTATCATTGCCTTCGCTTTCCGTTTTTGGGGCGTCTTTTACGTATCCGGAGTATTTATGGATGCAACTCTGAAAGTAAAGTCTCCTTGAATCTGTTTTCTGGCGGTACGGATTGGCTAAGAATAGCGGAACAATTTGAGACCCATCGATCGGATTCTATCATGTTGGATAGTGTCCCCTACTTTGATTGTTGATCTATCATTGCGCCATTGTTACCTTCGCTTGGAGGAGCGGATAATACATTGGCTCCCTCGGCGCCCTCGCCATCGCCAGGAGACGTAGTAGTCTTCTTCCTGTCTCGATTCCTCAATCCGCTCGCGGCTGCATCCTCTAACAATTTCCTCTTCCGTTCCAATTTCCTCGCCTGCACCGCAGAGGACAGGGACGACGACCCTCCCCCGACGATCGCTTCGTTCCTCTCCCTTTCCATTTGCGCGCGATTCAAATCCTCGACCTCGGAAACGTCGATCATTTTCATTTTGGTCCTCCCCGTTGTCCCGCCTTTGCCCACCCCGTTCAGTATGGCTTGTGCCTGCACGCGTCGGTGCAACGGCGCCGCCATAGACGAGGAAGGGATGGCGGCGGATGCGGCGGTGGCGACCGCTCCCCGTCCACGTCCTCCTCCCCCCTCGAGTAGGCGGGAGAGACTTCCTGACCTTCCCCCGTGCCTTCCCAGCAATCTCCCGCCAACGCCACCCCCGACCATTCTACCCCCGCCGGCGGTGGTTGTGCATGCCGCTCCTCCTCTTGGGGCCGCAACGGCGTTGTTGGAACTCGGACGGAATAGTAACGACGACGATGATGACGACGACGACGACGACGACGATGATGATGATGCTCCGCCTCCCCGTCCGGGGCTCGTAAATCGTCCGCTCATATTTCCACGTCCTCCCCTTCCGCGGGCGGACAATTGTTGCATCGTCCCGCCAGGACCGACGGCGCCATGACCCCTGCCGAGTCCACTACCATTCATCGCACCATTTTGTGGTTGTTGTTCTTGAGAACTCGAATCGAGTCCGCCGCCACCACGTCCAACGGCCGCTGACGCCACCCCCTCTTCTTCCACGTATGAATCATCGACATTCAATATCCCCGCATCCATGTCGGGAGTAAAGTGCATCGGCGGAGGTGCTTGTTTTTCGGCATCTTTGATGCTGGTCATATCATCACGATGAAAATCGAGTTCGGGCACGATGGATTGAAGCAGGGCGGGGGATAGGAGGTGGTATCGTAAAGGGACGTAGAATGGATTGAGGTCTGCCCCTATCAGCAACGGTGCTAAGTGTTTTCCTATTTCTTGTTGCTGCCGACCATCCATCTGTTGATGTTGCTTTTGTTTCCGCAGACGATGCAACGCCTCCTCGAAACGTGATTCGGCGCGCAGGCACGCTTCCTCTACGCCTTGCAATATCCCATCGGTAATTTTTCCTAATTGCCTCTCCGATTCCATCTTCTCATCCTGATAATTGTGATCACTATCATTAACATTGTCGTGGCCAATGTCATCGCCATCATTCTCGAGGTTGTTGTAGCCGTTACCACTGCCATCATTCGTAAACTTCTGTCGTCGACATCGATGATACATGATGCTGCGTATAATCCCCGCGACGATTCTAACCCACACCTCATCATCCTTTTTCATCGCGTGGGATAAAAGGCGCCACACAATCGCGTCGGTCTTCCTCCCGTCATCCTCTGCTCTCCACGTTGGATTATCTTTGTTATTACGATTGCCGGCGGTATCATTGTCATGTTCTAATCCCATAACGCTCATCAAAGCGCGCAATTTGATGGGATTGGCCGCCCGGGCGAATACCTTTTGCATCAGCCGCAGAAATCTCGAGGGGGTGGATGCTGATGAAGTCGACTGATTGTTGCCGCGGTTGCCGTAGTTGTTGTTGACTGAAGACGAAGAGGTCGAAGACCCCTGCGAAGAAATTACTGATGATAGATCAAAAGACGTGAAGTCGGCACGCAATCTCGCCTCCAGGTTCACAAGGAAGGCGTCCAGGTCCTCGTCTCGTATGTCGTCGTCGAGGTCGTCAGCGGCGGCATCATCACCCTCGTGGCGTCGGGCATGGTGGCCGCTGTCATCTGCGTTGACAAAAACATTCATCGCATTGTAAGCATGGTCTCCGTCTCCTTCTTCAATATTGTACTTGCTTCCGTCGCCATCATAATCTTCATCGATGTAATTATCGTTGTTTTCCTGGCCATTCATAACACTCATCATCTTAGTTGCGAAAGCAGAAATATTTTGTTGGGTGAAAACGAGAGGGGGGGGGGGAGAAAAGGGGGGGAAGAAGAAAAAAAGAAGAGACTTAGGTACTTATTATTGGGTGGCTGCCGTAATTCGATTTTCGGAGTTTTTGGGCTATCTTTAGCTAAAAAGGTCTAAATTTAACGAGTCTAAATCCGAAACAGAGCCTCTTTTTTTTCGGAGGTCTAAATAAAGTCGGGTTGGCCGGGGGAGGAATGAGTGGCGTCGTCGACGATGAATTGCGCCGTCATCATCGGCAAACGCATCATCAGCCCCCCGGGGAGGAGGACGCCGATCAGGCCATCGTGATCACGCCCTACGGACGGGGCGTCGTGATTCGCACGAGGGCGTCGGACGGCATGCGCGAGATAAGGCTCTGTCCGGGATGGGGGGAAAATGACGACGACGACGACGGCGACGGCGGCCGTTGTAGTCGTCGTGCCGCGAGTGTTTGTAGTGGCGCGGTAGAGGACGACTCGAACGTCGGCCGTCGTGCCGCGCGAGGGAGGAGGAGGGGTGGGGGGGGAGGAGAGAAGCCCGCGACGATGGTGTACACGCGTCACGATTATCCGTCACCGACTCCGAAAGTCGGCGACGACGTGATATGTAAGTTCGGCAGGGGGAGGGTGGTGAGCGTTGAGTCCCGCGCCGTCGCGGCGGCGCGATCCGACGACGACCGACGACGCAACGACGTCGACATCGACGACGACGGCCGCGATGACGACGACGACGATGGAGGGGACGGGAAGGAGAAGGTCGCCGCCACCCCGACGGCGGTCGTCGAAAAGTACACCGTCGCCCTAACGTCTTGGAGGACGAACGGCGGCAGGACGCCCGTGATGTGCCACCTCGTCGCGTCCCGGTCCGACGTCCCGCGTCCCGTGCGACGTCGCGCGCCCGACGAGATGACCGACGTGCACGAGCGCATCGAATACGCCGACGAGCGCAAGGCGCGGGCGACGTCCCACTTCGCGGATAGGAATTTCGCGCTCGCGCTCGGGGGGTACGTCGACGCACTCGACGCGATACGGGACGCCCATCGGGACACGTCGTCGTCGAACGAAATGCGCGCCGACCTCGTGATACTCGTCGCGACGTGCTCGAACAACGCGGCGACGTGCTGCGTCAATTTGGGCGGCAGGTGGGACGATGCGAAGTTATACGCTCGGAACGCGCTGGTACTCTTGGACGCGTTGTACGAGAAGAGGGGGATGAAAATACACGCGTTACTGAATAGGGGGAGCAGGTACATCGACGCGAGGCTATTCGGGGAGTGGCGTGTCAAGAGTCACATGATCGTGGCGCGGTCGTGCATGGAGGTTGGGGAACACGACGTCGCGTCGGGAGTGTTGAGGAAAGCGCAAAACATCGCATCGACGTACGTCGAGGAATTGAACGCCTCGCGAGTATTAGTAGACGACGACGATCATCGACGACGAGCGGCGGAAAACGCGTCGTCGAAAGCGCTCGCATCCCAGCTTAGGGAGATTCGACGTCTCGCGAAGGTGTGCGCCGATAGAAGGAGGGCAGTCGTGAACGTGGAGAGGAGGAGGGCGAGGGCGATGTTCGGCGGGACGAGAGACGACGGCGACGGCGACGACGAAGGTAATAATTCGTCAGATCCTCCGACGGAGGGCGCGAAGGACGACTCCGCCGGGGACAACGACGATGTCGTCGTCTTTGCCGCCGCGACCGACGACGGGGGAGAAGCAACGACGGCGCGGCGCCGACGTAATGCCCCCCCGGTCGTCGTCGACGACGACGACGGAAACGGTCCTCGTGCTGCCTCCGCGAGGTCCGTTTCATTCTCGTCGCGTCCGTCCCGGGTGAGGGAGTACGAATCGCACGGCGGCGACGACGACGACGACGACGACGACGACGATTACGATGACGCTCCGTGGTATTCGGCACACAGGGAGGCGCTGATACTGCTCGCCGTGGCCGGATTTTCCGCCGTCGTCCTGTTGGCAATGAGGAGATCCGTTCGATGACGGGATGTAGTGTCGGTGGCAACCAATATCACAGTCTTTTAATTTTTAAAAAGGTTCTTCTTAATGAGAGGGGGAACCCAATTTTCACTTTACGCAACTTTTTTACCTTCCTGCGACAGGGAAGGGTTTTCCCCCTCTGAAATTGCCCCCCCCCCTCTCAACTCCAAAATGAATGAGACGTTAAAGAGCCTCGCGAAAGTAAAGCATCTTCCGTGGAACCTTAACACGAAGTTCAACTATGCGGCAACGTTTTCTGCGTATTGCCTGGTGACCTTGGCGACATGTATCAAGACCTTCGCTTGGTGGCTGAACCAGTTCCCGTTTCTCTCGAGCTGGCAATTCCTCGGCAAATGGGGGATCTCTGCTGTCGTTGCAGGCTGCGAGTACCTGCCAATGACCGGGGGCATGATTATAGCAGAAACCTCCGGGATGTATTTCAGCCTCCTAACGGCCTATATGGAAGTTATGGACAACATATTCCGCATGATTCAACAGCATATACTTTGCCTGTTGGACAAAACCAGGCCCCCCCTAGGATGGTACGACTGGGGAACGGCAACCGGTTTGGTTGCCTGCGTGTCTCTACAAGCCATGATGCATTTCCGTCGAGACAGAACCACCAAGCAAGCCATAGAATCTCTAAGCGAGGAAGATTGTCAAGCCAGCAAAGCTACAATCGAGAAGCCATCGCGAGAATCGCTCGCCATTGGCATTAGTGTCTTAGCAGTGGTTATCTTGACAAGCTTTTTATGCGGTGCTTTGTTAGGTGGTGTTTTGGGACAAGTGTGAGCCATTTGTTTATTCACTCTTCCGCATGATATTGTGTCATGCTCCTTCATCACTTCATTCTGACTTTTTGTTGCAAAACAAACTCGCCAGGTATGTCCTTGGGTCGATTGCCACTCTTGCAAAAACTTTTGCCTGGTGGATTGGCCAGTACCCATTTATGAAAAATAGGTCATTCTTAGCTAAGTGGCTGGCTGGCTGGAGCATTGCCGGTGTATTAGAGTATCTCCCCCTTATGGGCGCGATGCTCATGGGTCAGCGACACGGGGTTAATCTAGCGCTGCTCACGGCGTACATGGAAGCAATGGACAATTGGATGCGTGATTTACAAATGCGAGCACTTGGAAAACCTGTATATTGGTATGATGCTGCAGCCAATTGTGGGATGGCCCTGTTTGTTATGTTCGGTGGGGTTGCGAGTTATTATTATAGGAGCGAGGTAAATCGATGACGGCGAAAATGCCAGAAGCTCCGTTTGTGCGATGGACCAGTGATGACCACTGGCCGCGCACCGTCGTCTTCGTCGCGGCTCAGATCACAGAGTCAACCGAAAAAGATTCAGTCTCTCACTCTATCATGAATCAGGTCAACACGCTCCAAAAGGGAAACGTTAACAATCAAGATGCATGTATTGCCATGGAGGAGCTTGATACCGGATATTGTGAAAGCGGTGCCAAATACTTCGCGAGCAACAATACGGTCAAAAGTGTAATACAGGCTCGGATCCAGACATCACTGTATGTTTGTATTATATATATTTGAGCGTATCACAGTTTATAAGCGAGCTTTCTCCAGAAAATGATCGCTTTGGATCACAAAGATCTGGAAAAAACACAAAGATATGTAGTACTAGTCAACACTGACGTATGCATTCATTCACTTGTCTAGGGTAACGCGCAACACGCTCCAGATGGGCACCCATTCTTCGTCGGACACCCTTCGCTTCCTCTTTTGACCTTTGTAACGGATGTGAAATCCTTGCACGCCGCCTTTTTCACGGGGACGAATAAGTGTGGCGAGCCACTCCTGACCTTTGTTGCATTTGACGTAGACGTTAGATCCCATCGTCAATTCATTTGGGTCGATTTGGGTCTTGAAATCAGCCTGCGTTTCATCAACTTTCACTTCCGTCTCGCTGAGATAACTTTCAGGTGTGGCCATGGCCGCCTTTTGATTCTTCTGACCACAACGTCTCATATGATTTGAAAAAGATGCCCCTGCCGTTTTTGCGGACGAGTACTTGAAGTCTTTGTCACATTTTTTACAGTGAAAAGTAACAACGGTTGACTTTTTGTCCATCACCTGCTTATGGGTCGACACCTGCCTTGCATAGGTTTGAGGACCTGATACAGTTTCGATGCTGGCCACTTCTGTCTCATCACGATTGCCGTTGGTCTGTCCCATGAAACAGCTAATTTTCGGTCCATCGTCAACCTCCACTGGCACTGCTCCCGCCAGTGTAAGCGCCGGAGCAGTATGAACCTCCTTAGAACTATTGTCGGCCTGCCGACCATTGTCATCGGAAGAATGCAAGTCCGAACTCGATGTCGATGGTGGATAAAAACGCTTTTTGAGGGGGCGAAGGGGTTCAGCAGCGACCTGAGGAGTAATTTCTGTTTTAACTCTATTGTCCAATTCTTCTTCCGGAGGGGTGATCAAGGACGACGACCACTGCGGTGGTAGTCCGGGCAAGGGATCGTTACTACTGACACCCTTCTCGTCTTTCTTCACTTCATTCGTTACGGGATTATCCACACCTTCTTCAGATATTAATGAAAGGAGTCTCAACCTTGTTTCTTCCATACGAGGAATTGTATCAAAGCCAACAATACTTTCTGCCTTATGGAGTAATTCAACCTCGTTTTCTTGTTCCATGAATCGATAATGAACAGTGAAGCGCTGGTGACACCTGCAAGAACATCCAGTGCAAAAGCTACAGTAAGCGCACTCTTTCCCATTTTTGCACGGGCATCGGGCTTGTCTCAATTGAAATTTATTGCCTGTGTGATTGAGGATGCTGAACGGCTTCGGGTTGAAAGGGTGCATTTGATGAAAAACTTTGTACCTTCCATCCCTATGACAGCCGCTACAGATGTTGAAGTCTTTGTTTAGCAACTTCTCACATCCATCACAGTGCATGTACACATTGGACAACTCTTCAGCGCATATTTTACAGAAGAAATCACCCGCACCATATCTGCCGACGTTTTGTGGGTACATATAGAACACAAGTAATGTTGGTTGGGCTTACCAGAAACAATAGAACACAAGCATGCCAACTTAGATAAAAACTACACTTACGGGTCAAGTGGAAATTTATCGGGATTTTGCCATGTATTTGGCTTTGAGTCGATCAACACACACCATGAATCTTTGACATTTTTCGTTCTCTCTTCCCACAACTTAGAAAATGCAACTGCTGAGCTGTGCCTGGTAACAACATACTCCAATGACGGGAGGATGCCACGGAGGACCGTCTTCGAATCTGGTGCGAATTTACCCCGTAAAAAAGGAGAACTGCCTGCGTTGGCCATGGATTCGATTGGATTCTTCGCGATATTTTCCTTGGCCAAAAATAGAAGAGCAGTTTCGGGAATAGCGAGGGACTGCAAATAGTGCTGACGATTGAGCCTCGAGCATTCAAGAATGCTCGACACCTCCCGATTGATCCCCTCGCTCGTAACTCCCTTGAACATCCAGTCCCATGCAATGCTACAACAGATATCTTCTTTTGTCTGTTCTTTCGTTTGCAAGATACTCTTTCGGAGCTCATAGTGGCAGTCGGTTTCGTGCAATGGCAAAGGTGATAGCTTTCGAAATGCATGCAACCTCCCCTTGTTGATGTGTACTACTTGGCCGGCCTTCAATATGAAGACAGAGGGACAATAACTGCAACGACAGATTAAGCAGGCGAAAGACATTAGAGATGGTCCTGCGCTATCTGCGGCGACTTATGCATTATAACGGCAACAGAAAAGCTCACCCCATCTTTTTGCAGAGGCCGATCGCTTCACTGCTCGGCCATCCGGGCTGCGTTGCCTAAGCGAAGAGGAATTATGCATTGCATCATTAGAACGCGCAACTCCAGCGAGAGAGAGATGAGACTCCGATAGGGGAACTCACCATGCCATCTCGGTGAGGCAAGCCATACAGAGTGCCGTAAGCGTCAGACGTTCCCGTCAACAGCTGGACGGCATGAAACTTGTGTCTTTCGGTGAGCCGCCTGAGCATGACCACCTCGTTGTAGCCCGTCAGACACCAATGTCCGGAGTCGACAGTCCCCTTCATCGGAATGACCGGGGGAGCGGAATCAGAGGAATTTTTCAGCGCAAAAAAAAAAAAGGCTCAACTTTCTTCTCACGAAAAGGTCACTGAATACTCACGTGTCCGTCTTGATGAAAATTGGTGAATGTGGTTGGCGGGGTGAGGTACAAGTTCGGGCCCATGAATGGTCTACCATTGGCATTGACCTGAGAATGGATCCAAGTGGAGCGGGGTTAAAATGCGACACGACGGCTAAAAAAAAAACAGTCGAGGCAACAACTCACCGCATTCATCATGCAATGCGAGCCCCCAGGGAGGATACCGGGAAGTTTGAAGTTCAGTTGGAAATCTTCAAATGCATGTGGCAGCAGCTTCATCGCATCGACATCAATCATGTACTGAGTACGAGGCAATGTGTGCGTGTGTGTGTGGGGGGGGGGGGGGGGGCTGATTAGAAAAAATAATGTACTCGACAGAGGTAGATCTCGGGGGGGAGGAAAAAGGACGAAGATGGCATGATGTGAAAGCTTACGATTGCCTCATTCTCGACGTCGACGGTTATTTCTTTCCCGTCGCTGTCGGTGAAGGTGAATTCTCTCTCCAACGACATCGCGTTCGAGACGTCCGATGATCTCCTACCCTTTACGTCTTCCCTCCGCTGGAGGTATCTGAAGTAATCCGCGACCTTCATGCTGTACCATCCCTCGTTCTCCCTCGGCTGCTGCTGCTGCTGCTTCCCCCCCCCCCCCCTCCCGGACTAGGGATCGTTTCGAACGATCGGAACTTGTGATGATACTCCGACCCGATGCACCCCTCGATGTACTCCCTCGTCCAGTACGCGTCGTTGACAGCGTCGGCGAGGCCCTCCGAAATCACCGTCAGGTCGTCCCTCTCCATCATCTCGAGGAGGAATATCTCGTCATCGCGATCGAGTCGAACGACGACGTTTTCGTTCGCACCGTTCCCCCCGCGTCGACGTCCTGGACATCGAAAGTTCGCGAGGAGCACACGCGACTCTGCGTCGAAGGACCACTCGCAGCATCCCGTTTCCGGCAGACGCGGCACCGGAGGCGGCGGGGGTATGGGCATGAGTTCCTCCGGCGGGATCGGACGCGGGGGGGAGAAGCGATCGTCGAAGTGCGAGGGGTGTCGTTGGACGATGCCCCCTCCGTCATCATCGTCCCGCAGCGACGTAAGTTTCACTAACGAATCCGCGGGGAAGGCGGGATTGTGGATCCGCCACGCCGACTCCTCCTCGTAGTAGTACTCCTCCTTCTTTTCCTCGCCCACGCGGGACGACGGGAGAGGGACGGGGACGACCATCCGCGCATCGCTGGCGGCGGCGGCGGCGTCGGACGAAGAAGAAGACGACGACGACGACGACGCCCGTCCCTCGTTGTTCGCACGCGCCGCCGCCGCGGTCGTCGCCGCCGACGCGCGCGCCCCTCCCGATACCCTCGGTCGCTTGGCCTTCGGAAGCGGGATGCGGGGGGCCTCGGGACCGTCGTCGTCTCCCCCCGCGTCGTTCGTCGTGGTCGTCGTCGTATTCGCATTCGTCGTCGCGTCGTCGTCGTCGTCGTCGTTGTTGTTCCCCCCCCACGTCCGACGATGATCGGACGACGACGAAATCGTCGTCGTCGTCGTCGGGGGCGGCGGCGGCGACAAAGACGACATCGGCGGGGAATGGGGGAATCCCGACGTCATCGCATCGGCCGTCGAAGTCGCCGAGGTGGAGACGAGATTCGTCGCGGTCGTGGTGGTGGCCGACTTGGCGACGTCGGCCCACGCCGCCAACGACGTCGTCGTCGTCGTCGTCGACGACGACGACGACTTATGTGGCGGAGGACCCCAGCGCGAGCGTCGCAGCGCGGGGGACGGGACGACGTCCGTCGTCGTCGACGTCGGGGGGACGTCGACGACGTCCCCGGCGGGCGGGGGGGGGGGCGGCGCGACGTCGACGCAGTCCGTCGACGAGGGAGGACGAGCGAGACCGAGGAGGAAGACCGCAGCCGAGTAGCGCTCGGGATCGACGAGGAGAGCGTCGTGCGACGCTGGCGGCGCCGCCGTAGTCGGAGCAGCGGGCGGCTCCATTTTTTTTATGTTTGTCGTCTTCCCTGTGGTGGGGGGTCTTTTTATTTGTGTAGGAGTAGATATTTTTTCGGCGGAAAACCCCGACCCCCGCTCTCGCCTCTTGTTTGAAGGGATATAATATATATAATCGATGTCCCCGGGGGAAGTCTCGCCACCTTCCTCTTCGAATTCGAGAGAGCGTCCAAAGATGCGGCGGCAATCAATGGGCGGGGGGACGGACAACTTGGTATTTAATTGCGGAGGACGCTGGCCAAAAACAAAAAACAAAACGGAAAATTCATCCCAACGAACTACGTACAATACCTCCTTACCATAAGTACCATACGTATTTTAAGTATCGTAACAGCTACAGGGAAAAAAGAATATGGTCTGTCCACTCTTCATGAAAACAACAACAACAAGAACAACAAAAACCAAACCACCCCACCACCCTCCCTCGCGGCAACGGCCAAATTACCATGGCTATCCAACGATCGAACATCATCGCCGCCAACATCAACGGCACCACCACACCATCATCGTCATCATCATCCTCATCCTCGAACAACAACGGCGTCGGAACCGTATCGTCATCGTCCTCGCATCGCTCCAACGGCTCGGGCCTCGCGGGACCGCCGATGTCGCAACAACAACAACATCAACAACAATCGTTCAATCCCAAGCTAATATTGTCGCAGATACTGTGCCTCCAATGCTTCCATTACCTCGTCCTCGGGTGTATATTTCAGATGAATCACGTCTTATTCGCAACGTCGGTCACGATCGATCGTATATTCACCGACGAGTATCTGGACGTGTGGAGCGCGTTGGGTTGGATCGACAACGCCGCGGTATTGACGTCGAGTTTCGTCGGGTGAGTTCGTTCTTGTTTTTGTTTTGTTTTGTTTTGTTTTGTTTTGTCATTCTTGTTATCGAATATTATCATCATCATCATTCCCGACGACGACGGACGATGTCCGGGGAGAGTCGGAAGCCCCGAATATATAATACTATGCACATCGACGGGATATTTCTCACATTTTTTATTGCCTCGCGGGGATCGTTCGTTTCGTGTTCGCTCCTACTCCTCCTTCCTCAGGTCGTTGCTCCTGGCGGTGATCGTCGAGAAATCGAAGAAATGCCTCGATTTCTCGGTGACGTTGTTCGTGATACACGTCGTGCTTTGCTCGGTCTACTCCCGTGGATTGCCAGCGACGTGGGATTGGTGGATAGTTCACTTCGCGGGCATGATCATGATGGTGGTATTGGGGGAGTACTTCTGCTCGAAGAGGGAGCTTAGCGATATACCGTTGTTGGTGCTGTGACGAAAAAAATCGCGATAAGTACATGGTGTTTTTCGGTCGAAGAAAGAAAAAAAAACACACACACACACACACACACACACGCGCGCGAGTGGGAGGTGGTACGCCCGAACGATGCAATCTCGTCTCCATTGATGGGTGGGCACGGGAATTGGGAGGGGGGGGAGGGGCGGATTTTTGCCAATGGGGCGACTCCGACATCTCTTCGGACGGCCGCATCTAGTTTTTGTCGTGCGGGATCGTGGCGGCGCCGAGAATATGATTATGCTCTTCCTCGAGAGAGAGAGAGAGGGTGAGAGATGACGAGACACGGCGTGCTCCTCCAGAATAGATATCCCTACTAATAACACACGAGTACAACTGTCATTATGCCTTAATATCAGCGTAATCGCTCATCCTGTAGCTGTAACGAGAATCGTCACTGATCAGGTACCTCACCCTCTCGACGAGGTAGTCGAGTTGCTCATCGTCCACCTCGCTTGGTCCCGTCCACAATTTGGAATTGATAAAGGCCTGCCGCTTGCTGTGGAGCAGGTCGATCTCGTACGACTCCAGCCACACCTCGAAAACGTTATCCTCCTTCCTCGCGTGTCCGAGCACCCGCGTCTCCACGACGACCGCCTTGCCGAACTCGTCCTTGAACCTTCGCGCGATCGTCTCGGACAATTTGAGATCCTCGTCCGACGGCGTGCAGGCCACGACCAGATGACCCCGGAACGCCGCCTGCCCCTCCGGATCGTCGCGGTACTCGAATTTCTCGACGGTCGCGAACTGGTCCCGCCACTCCTGTTCCTCCTCGGAAAACTCGCGCTCGAACGCCTCGAACTCCTTCATGAACTTCTCCTCGAGGGCAGAGGACTTGTCCGACGACGACTCGCCGAAGTCTGGATCGTAGACGTTGTCCCGAGGCTCGAAGTTCTCGTCGTCGAAGAGGAGGTTGTCCGACTCCTCGTTGTATACCTCGTCCATCCAATTCTCCAACGCGAGCATCTCCCGCTCCTCGTCGTCCATCGGGGTGGTATCGAGCGTTATGATCCCCGTCTCGGCCGCGGCCTTCGTGGGGACGGCGTCGTACCCGAGGCCCCTGTAGTACCGTTCGAGCTCGCTTACGTCTGCCGACTCGACGTCGTCCCACGTCCACGCGAAGTTCCTCGCGCGCTGGTCAGCGTACCGCTCGTACACCTCCAGCTGCGGCATCCACTGCGTGAAGATGATTGGCGCCTCGGGGTTGTGCCTGAAGCTCGCGAGGATGAGGTTGGTGACGTTGAACTTCAGGTCGTACATGAGCCACATCTCCGGCTCGGGACATGCCATGGTGTTCGAATTCTCGATGACGTCGAGTATCTCGTCCTGTGTTTCGTTGGAAAGCAACGGCCAATCCCTCTCGACGTCCATGTACGCCATGACCTGCTCCTCGCCGAAGTAGGTCTGGTTGGCAAGGCGTTCCCTCGCGGCCCTGTAGGCGGCGATCTGATCGTCGAGCTCGACCAAATCCCTCTCGGTGAAGGCCCCGTTGGTCGGATATACGAGGTTCTCGCCGTCCTCGTCGACGTCGCTCGACGGGAAGGCGTCCGCGCCGCGGTCGTCGTCGAACGTACCCGCGTCGGCGATCGCCCTCGGATCGATGATCGTTTCGCCATCGTCGTCCTCGATTAGCACGTCCATCAAATCCTCCTCGGTCAGCAACGCGTCGTCGTTCATGCCGAGGATCCTCTCCGCCTCCATCAGGTCGACGTCGTTCTCGAGCTCCGCGCGCTCGTCGTCCGTCATCCCGTCCGTGATGTACTCCATCGCGCGCCTCACCGACTCCGTCGACGTGTAGCCGCCGCCCGGCAACTTGGCGTCGAGCTCGCGCAAGCGCAATCGCTCCTCGACCTGCGACAGTATCGCGTCCCGGGCGGGGACGTAGTTCGGGTCGGCGGGGGCGTAGTCCAACAGGGACGATGCCGGCTCCTCGAACTTCGCGTCGTAGGACGCCCAGACGTCGACCGCGTCCGCGTCCACGGGAGGCACCTCGTCGGCGGCCTCCAGCGCGATAACGCCCCCCGCGACCTCCCCCTCCTCGTCGTCGTATTCCTCCTCCTCCGATTCCACTGCGCGTCGGGATCGAAAGAAGAAAAAAAGGAGAGACGTAGGGAGGCATATCATCATACGGTATACATGCATGAGTAAATAGAATAGAAAGGGGCACGGGGGGGGGGGGGGGGGGGGGGGGGGAGAGGCGGTGTCGTTCGGCGAAAATCGATCATGGGAAATATATTATACAAGAGAACGAACTCGCCTTCGTCGTATTCGTACTCGATATCCTCATCGTCGTCATCGTCGTCCTCCTCGTCGTCGATTCCGATCTCGATGTCCTCATCAATGTACGCGTCCTCCTCTGCTTTTTTTAATGTTTTCGACGGGGAGAAAAATCACGCCAACCGCGGAAAATGGGGAAATTTGAGAGAAGCGCGTCGACGGGGGGACGAAAAAACGAAATCGACGGACGACCGCGTACGACACGACGGGGAAAAGAAAAAAAAACGCACCCTCTCCCTCCTCCGCATCTTCGCCGTATCCAGAATCGTCGTCGTCGTCGTCGTCGTCGTCGTCCTCATCCTCGTCCTCGTCGTCGTCGTCGTCCTTTCCGGCCCTCGGACGGCCCGGCCCGGGCCTCGCGAAGAGGACGGTCGAGCGGAATGGGCGTCCGGTCGTGGCGGCCGTCGTCGTCGTCGTCGTCGGGGCGGGGCGTCGCCATCGCGGCGACGGGGTCGTCATCGACGTCGCGCATTCGCGGTAGCGATCACCGCGATGCGGCGAGAGGGATGAGCGCGGCTCGACGACGACGCGATTAGTATCGCCGCGTCGTCCGCCGACAACATTCGAGGCGGGCGGCGCGAACGATGTCGTCGACGAGGGACGGGACGCGAGGAGCGTCGTCAGGAGGAGGAGCCGCCGCATCGATGATGACGACGACGATGACGATGAAGACGCCGTCGGAGTGGGCCGTATTGATGACCCCATGATGTGGCGTGCGTTTTGGTATTTTTGCCTCGTGTTTTGACGTTGTTGTGAGTTCGGATGGTGATGGCGCGGATGCCAAGATGATGGCGACAGTGGACAGTTTAGTAAAGTTAGGTTAAAAATATTATTTACGTGCGAGGGAATTGGTCTAGTTCGTACAGTGGTTAGTATCTCGCATTGTGGTTGCGATGACCCGGGTTCGATTCCCGGACTGGACAGCTTAAATCGGTCCCAGATTATTTTTCCTTTTTTCGTTTTTTGGCTCTATCAGTAGATAGCACCACTCTAGAGAGATAGAGAGGGAAGAAGGAAGAAGTATTAGTACGAGCAACCATGGCAAACAGCACAACAATAGCAGCCGCGGCGGCACAGTCGCAGACACAGGATGGGCAACAGGGCGCGCTAAGTTTGGCGCAGCACACTCCGAGTCTCGTAAGTTGTGTTTCGAATGAACATGTTAAATCGTCCATCTTAGTCGGGTTGTCCGACGAGAAGGTTTCGACCATTTTCACACCAACGGCACACATCCTCTCGGGCCATCTAGAGAGGACGCTTTGAGCACTCATCTTGACCATCGCGATTGATTCCTCACATCTCTGGCGTAATGCCCCTCCTTTCCTTTTGTTTTTCGCAGGCGGGGTCCGTGTTGGAATGTCCCGATGGTTTCGGAGGTTCGCTTTTGATTCGCTTACAGAACATGTCGGCCACTGGTATGTCCCCCCCCCCCACGCGCCCCCAATGACAGTGTTATCGTACCCCTCGTTCAAATTTCTCGATATCATTACTTTCTCCATCTCCACCCCTCCCCCCCCCACCCGCCGCCGCATCGATATCCCCTCGATAAAATATCAGCCGACCTGGGAGTGCGTCTCGACCTGAAGCAGATCGCCCTCCGATGTCGTAACACCGAGTTCAACCCCCGTCGCTTCGCGGCCGTGATCATGCGCCTGCGCGAGCCGAGGGCGACCGCGCTGATCTTCGCCTCGGGGAAGCTCGTGATCACCGGCACTAGGAGCAGTCACAATTCGAGCCTCGCGACGAAGAAGGTCGCGTACGTCCTCGAGCGCGTGGGATTCCGTCCGTCGAGTTACATCAACTTCAAGGTCCAGAACATCGTTGGCACGGTCGACGTCGGCTTCCCGGTGAGGTTGGAGGGCGTGGCCTTCGCCCACCCGACTCACTCGTCGTACGAGCCGGAATTGTTCCCCGGGCTGATATACAGGCTCGTGCAGCCGAAGGTCGTGCTCTTGATATTCGTCAGCGGGAAGGTCGTTATCACTGGCGCGAAGACGGAGGAGCAGCTGGTCGAGGGATTGAGGAGGGTATTTCCCATCATGTTGGAATTCAGGAAGATGAGCGTTTCCAGTTTGCCGGGAGGAGGGACGACGGCCGTAGCGAAGGACGACGTGGGAGATGAGGCAGCGTCGTCGGGCGGCGGCGGCGCCGAAGAGGAAGCGGTCGTGCCGTCCCTGCCCCCGACGGGGGGGGGAAAGGGGAAGGGAGGGATAGGGAAGGGGGCGCCGCGCGTCAGGAGGGGGAAAGATTTGCAGAACGTGGCTCAGAATTCGACGTAGTAAGTAAAAAACGAGCGATGCGATCCGTGGTACTTATACCCCTCTCGTCGTCGAAAACGATATGCCAAGAATGCGGCCATTCATTCAAATTCATATATCAATCCACGCGAATCATTATTTCTTCTGAAAAAGTACGTAGGTATATAGAGTTATGTCGCTTGGACGAAAAGCCCTTCCCGATGGCCGTGGAAGGCAGTGTGGATGTTCTAACGTTTTTTGCGAAGCACCCTACCCCCCCCCCCCCACCCTCCCCCCTTGAGATATCGTGCATTTCGTATTTCGTTCATCCTCGTGTAATATAGTGAATTCACTCCCTTTTCCTACATGCGAAAGGCGAGAAACTCTATACATGAAAAACGAGAGAGTTCTCTTCCCTAATGTTCTCCGTCCACCAACCACGATGAGATGCACTAAGAACCTCGACGCCACCCCGAAGCTCTTTCTCTCCCCCCCCCCACGTCGCAGAACATTCTCGCCATCATTTTCGCCATGGCCGCCTCCTCCCCCCCCTCCCCCCCCCCGCATACTCCACTTCGCCTATCATATTCGTTATTATATTATATTATATTATATCATTTGACGTCGAATCCCTCCCCGCGCAGGCACTCCTTGTGCAATTCGATCAGGCGCTTGCAATTCTCGTCGTCCTCGCCGTTATTCAGCACGCAGGCGTCGCGCGCCCGTTTCGTTTCCGGACAGCAGCAGCATATCCTCTTCCCGGACTTGATCCCGACCTTCTGTTGGCCCTTCTCCTTCTCCTTCTCGACGACGACGACGGCGGGCGACGACGACGACGACGACGACGGGGGGGGGGACGGAGTCGACGACAAGTTTCCCATTTTGGGGTGTGTGTTGCGAAGTGGGTATCGTATGTGTTGTTGAGCAATTGGAAAAAAAAACGAGAGTGTGCGTGCGTGCCCGGCCCGTCGTCGGAGGTTTTTTGCCCCGGCTGTGAGGTGACAGACAGACGGATAAGCTCCGTACGAGAGGATTTCCGATTTTCTGCTTGCAAAACTCCGCCGAAGAAGAACTGGATGGGTGGGGGTTGTTGTGGTTGTCGAACAAGACGGCGGGAAGTAAAAAAAAAAATAATAATAATACATCACTATCAATGATGCAACGTCGGACGACGACGGGACAACAAGTAGTAGTAGTACACGCGAACGGATCCGTCCGACACGCCGAGAAACGTCGATCCGGATCGTGTCAGTTCGCCAATCGCATCGCCCGCGCGTCCCTCGACGCGTACGACATGTCCGTGCCTACGTCGTATCGCGACGAGCGTCGTTCGGGAACGTGCGTCGCGTCGATCGTCGCCCATATCCGCGACGATCGCGACTGCCGCGGTCGGGGGTCGTCGTCGTCGTCGACGGCGGGGGCGGCGGGGGCGGCGGGACGTGGCATCGGTCGATTGCAGGTGATGGGACTCGGCGTGGGGACGAAGTTCCTATCGGACGCGATCCTGCGCGAGGGGGAAAGGGAGGAGGACGACGACGACGACGACGACGACGACGACGGATCGTCGTCGGGATCGGGCGGTCGTCGAAGTCGCGATCGTCGCGATCGTCGCGGCTACGGCGCGCGTATACGGGACTGTCACGCGGAGATACTCGCCCGACGCGCGTTCGTTCGTCGCATCTCGATGGAGATGACTGCTCCGGACGAGGACGACGACGGCGACGGCGAAAACGACGACGGAGGGTCGTCGACGTCGTCGCCGTCGTCGTCGACGACGACGTCGGACGAATACGTCCCGATCCTGGAGTGGCACGCAACGGACGATGGCAGTCGTCGTCGATATCGATTGAGGGAGGGCGTCACCCTGCATCTCTACGCGAGCTCGGCGCCGTGCGGGAACGCGACCTTGAAGAAATTCGCCAGGATGGAGAGGGAGACTTTCGACTCGTCGTTGGTACGTGCCGTCGTGGTCTCATATTCCCCCCCTCCACGCCCGCGTTCGTGTGTGCGATGTGGCGTTCCTCCTCCATACTGCTCATTTTTCGGCTCCCATTTTCCCCCCCTCTCCTCTTTTTTTCTTCATTTTCGCATAGGGACCCGACGAGTGGCCGATGCGACCGCACGCGCCCGTCCAGGCCCATTCGCTCCGACTGGGGCAGTTCGCCCTCCTCGTGAAGAGGGACGGATCGAGGTCGATGTCGTCTTCGTCGTCATTATCGTCAGTTTCGTCATCGCGACGGTCCGAGGGAGGTGGACGCGACGACGTGATCGCGGATGGGCAGACGACGATGACGACGGGAGGACGTCGAGGGGAGGGTCCCCCCGAGAAGAAGGAGGAGGAGGAGGAGGAGGAGGAGGAGGAGGGAAGTCGACGCCGGCGGAGGAGGAGGCCGTGGCCGTGTCGCGATGACGACGGATGGTGTCCCCCGTCCTGCACCATACCGAACTTCGGCGTTGGAACCATACACTCGTGCTCGGACAAGATCTGCCGTTGGAATTGCCTCGGACTGCAGGGATCGCTCCTAATGTCGGTCCTCGACGAGCCCCTGTACATGTCGACGTTGACCGTCGGGCGCAAGTTCAATAGGGCGATATGCCAGAGGGCCGTTTGCTGTCGTGCGGACGGATTCGGATCGAGGCGCAGGAGGAGGAGGAGTAGGGGCGGCGATGACAACGAAGACGATGCCGACGACGCCGCGTATGATTTGGGAATGTACAAGTTGAATCACCCGACGTTGATGGAGACGAACGTTTACATGGACGAGGCAGGTAAATGAGAAAATCTCACGTTCTCCCCCCCCCCCCAACATCCTGAAAATATCTCGTCATTTTCTGCTCGCGTCGTTAATGTTTCTTCCTCGACGATGTTTTGACGACCCTTTTGCTTTTAAAGGAACGCACGATATGTCGGGCGTGACGTCCCTCGGCCGAGACGCGACGTTCGACTCGAACCTATGCTGGGCGTGGTGGCCGGGGAAGTGCCCGAACGGCTTCGGTTACGCCGCCGATTGTATCGAGACGGGCCTCGTGATCAATTACAACCGACGTGGCGACGGGGATGATTCGGAGGGTCGGGATGATGACAAACAAATTTCGGAAGCCTCGACGCTCGCATTGATTCGGATGCACGCGGAAATCCTCCGTCGTGTCGGCTTTCCCCGCGGCGATGTGGGGACTACGACGGCCTCGTCCGAGCTGACCCTGTCCGACGTAAGACGATTGAAGCGAAGGGTTTCCCCGCATCACGAATCGGTGAAGGACGAATTCTTGCGCCATCGAGTCTTCGATCAGTGGAGTCGCAGAGGTTGCCAATGCTAAAGATACAGAAATTCGTATTACGATATTTTCTCTACTCTATACATCCCTGACGTGAATGGATGCAAGCAGATTGCGCAGTGTATGCCTGAGTTGCGAAGAAATATGGGGACGACGAAAGAATCAGATCGAGTATGGCGAAAAAGCCACGCCGGGTAGAGAACATATCGTCTGAACTCTCTCGTCGGATGTATTCCACTGCGTCCATCAGAAGAACTACTTCTCGGCGATCGAAGGAAAACGCCGTTCTAACATATGTGCTTTAAAGTATTTCGTTCATCACTTGAAAATTTCCAAACGAGAGAGATCCGCCGAACCGAAACGAAAATAAATACATCGTACAGGGTCGTGTCCTCTCACCCTTCTTTTTTTCTCCCTCGACACACGAGTCGCCCATAAATCGTCGCGCCCCGGGGGCGAATTTCGCTCCTCGGGCGGAGAGGGTCCGCGTCCCGCGTCCGCCCTCTCGTCGCGTCGGACCCCCACCCTAACTTAACGCTGACGCGCGCCCCGTCCCCCGATGCTCCGGGGTGGAAGATCCCTCTCGAATTTCGCATCGAACGACGCCGTTGCCGCCGCGACCCCCGCGCCGCGCGTCCCCAGTTGACTCGGAATAATTTCGATCCGGCCCGGCCTTACCCCCGCCAGCGGACGCCGAAGCCTTGGTGATGTATGCGACATGTTACCGAGGTAGAAATCCACATCCTCCCTCGAATCGACGCCCTTGATCTTGATCAGGGAGGTGTGATTGTACTGATTGCGCAGTGCTCTCTTGTACCCGAGGATTGCGCCGTTGGCGTATCTACAGTCGCGTCGGTAGTGTGTTTTGCTTCGTCGTGGTCGCCGTCTCTTGATCTGCTGGCGCAGTCTCGTTGCGTTGTGGGTGTTTTGTGTGTGATAAGTGGTGTTGAGGGGCGGATCGGATCGGATCGATCGGCACTTCTCGTGGTTTGGCGGGAAAGTGACGAACAGACGCTACACTTCCCGCCTTTTCTTCTCCGCCATCCCTCTCCATTTTCTGTGGATTGACTTTTTGACTTCCCACAACCACCACTGGCGACTAAACAACCGAAAATCAAAGGACGATCTATCATCATGGCCAAGGGCAAGGGATACAAACTGACCTCCTCGTCGGTCGACGGTGGTCCCAAGGTGTGCGCCTTCTTCGCATCCGACAAGGGCTGTCGCAACGGCGCGAACTGCCCATTTTCGCACGTGGCCGTCGGCGCCCCGCCGCCGGCGTCGTCCTCTTCGCCGCGCGGTTCGTCCACGCCGAGCGTCGCGAGTTCGAGCGTCGTGAGCTCGGAATCCGACGGCGGAGGAACGAGCGACGGAGAGATCGACGAGGGTCGCGCCGGCGCCTACGCCTCGCTGGTGGCGAGGATGGACGCTCCCCCCCCGGCCTCGGCCGGGAATCCGTTCCTCTCGGCGGTAGTCGCGCCGCCCGCGCCTGCCGCCGCGCAGCCGGCGTCCGCGTCCCCCGAAAACAAGAAGAAGAAGCGCAAGAAGAGCGTCAACGGCAAGCAGGGGACTACCGTCGCCCCCGGAGAGAACATCTTCGACCTCGGGGCGGTCGACACTCCCGCTCCTACTGTGGCGCCCCCCCCGGCGAAGAGGCCCAAACAGCAGCCGCAGCAACAGCGGCAGCAGCAGCAGGCGGCATCGACGCCGCCGCCGCCACAGACCCCGCCCCCCGCAATCGACTTCCGCGATCTCCGACTCCCCGTCGCACCCTTCTCCCTCCCCGGCGCGACGGCCTCGACGACGACGCCATCGACGGCGACGAAGACCCCCCGGGCCGCCGCTCCCCCCCCGGCGACGACGATCCCGACGCGTCAGCGCCCCCTGCCCACGGCCACCCCGTCTCATCTCCGGTGGAAGGACGCCGTGCTTTCGACGCGCAGTCACGCCAATTACGCCACCCACTACGACTTCGATCGGAAGGCCCGATCGTCGTCGCCGTCCTCCGATGGACGGGCCGAGAACGGAGGCGGGGAGGACGACGGGGGATGGATGTCGACGCGCCCGTACGACCATCGACGGTGCTCGTCGAATCCCGCGGCGATCGCCATCGACTGCGAGATGTGCGAGACGAAAGATCCGATCACCGGCAGGGTCGACACCAAGTCCCTGTGTCGGCTGAGCGTCGTGGACGCCGACGGCCCGGACGGACCGGTGCTGCTCGACACGCTCGTGCGGCCGAGGTGGCCGGTCACGGACCACCGGACGTGGATCAACGGCATCTCGGCCGATAGCCTCGAGGGCGTCGAGTTCACGCTGGAGCACGCCCGCGCGTTCATGGACGCGCTTTGCTCCGACGAGACCGTGATCGTCGGGCACGCCGTGCACAACGACCTCCAGGCGCTGAAACTGGATCACGGCTGCGTCGTCGACACCGCCATGCTGTACGTCCACGCCGACGTCGAGGAGGGGGAGAGCGGCACGCCGAGCCTTAGGAACCTCGCGCACGGCGTCCTCGGGAGGGATATGCCGGACGTGCACGATTCCGTCAACGACGCACGCGTGGCGCTCGCGTGCGCGCTCCACTACGTGGAGAGGGGCGGGAAGGTCGATCCCGTGGAGAGGGTGTACCGGCGCAGCGACGGCCGGGGCGGGGGGAGGGAGAGCGTAGGGTCCGCCCAGCAGCAGCAGCAGCACACCGCCGTCCTCCTCGTGCATCGTCTGCCAGTCAACACGCTGCCCGAGCACATCTCGGAGATGTTCCTCGCGTACGCGTCCATCCGTCCGAAGGTCGTGCCCGACATCGCATTCGCGGGACCGCACGGGAAGTGCCACGTGGAGTTCGCGTCGAGCCAGCACGCCGAGCTCGCGTACGCGACGTTGGTCGGGGAGGAGCGCGCGGACAAGACGGGGAAGATGCAGAAGAGGGTCGGGCTGAAGGGGGGGGGGTACGTTTGTGTACGCAAGATGAAGAAGGGGAAATAAATAACGAAGGCGTCCAATATCTAGATGAGAAATGTAAGCGATATTCCAAGATGGGGGCGGGTATTTAGGCAGATGGTGAATTACTTAAAAAAATAGTGATCAACGTCATTTTTGCGTGCAACTATGTATGCATGCTCTGTGGCATGGTGAGATTGGTGGTAATGTAATTATGTCGAAGAAACAATAAGACGTGAAGAGCAAATGCAGCAGTCACAATATCCAAATCAATTGCCGACACAATAAATTTCATGGCCCATGTGGCATTTCTTCGCACAATTGAAGCATACAAAGTGGCCAAACATAATGCCACATGTCTTGCAAGCAAACATTTCCTGTTCTGTGTCTGCACCTTGGCTGAATCCTGTCCTAAATATTGTGCAGCAATCTTTCTGCAGTACAGCATTATCTTCGTTTGCGACCAAATAGTCATCACTCAATGCATCGCCATTTGATTTGGCTGTGTCATCATCCCCCGACCTTTTATTATGTCTTATTTTTTTCCTGCAAACGTGCTGCCTTGCTCCGAAACGGAACAGAAAGCTTGACCGGTGAGCTCTGAGCATCCTCGTACCAAGGGATGTGCACCGATTGTTCAACCTCAGCAGGGAAGGATGCTCCTTGCCAATAGAACTCAACAGAAAATCCATACGGATGTCTCGACAATCGAGCTCGAGCAGCTCCAATGGTTGCAATCCCGATCGTTGGTTCAGCTGGCACAGATCATTGCTGGTCAGGTTGGGACATCCGCAGACGCTCAATCTCAGCAACAGCCTCGATTTGGCCAACACCGTTTGCAACATGGGGCCATCGATGTTGGAATAATCCAGCTTTAGACTTTGAAGATTCGTCTTGTATGCATTCACGACGACGCCCTGCCTAATCACACCCGAAACGTTGCAACACGATAAATCCAACTCAGATGCGTATTCCGAGGCACAGAATGAATTTGACGGATTGAAGGTATTGGAACCTGTTAAGGAAGATGCTGCTTGGATGCTCTGGAGATGATGTCTTGACTTCGAAGCAAGCACGGCGATGTCCGAGGGCAATACACCTTCCAATTCGCAGAGGTTGATGTGTCGTAGCCAGCCGCCATTCAGCCATGCAATCGTTGCAATGCATCCTTCCATCCGTATGTGGGTGTTCCCAAAAATACAAATATCCAAATGTTCCAACCTGCCAAAGATTCGAGGTTCTCTGCAACTCTCATCTTGCACACCACGGAGGATTTTCTCAATACGGATTCGTTCAAGTTGCGTCGTGAAAACGAAATCAGACGATCAACGCCGGTGTGCACGGTCATCATCTGTCTTATGGAGTAGAATAATGCGGAGTCCTGGATTACGTTGGATTGTACAAGGTTCATGGTGTCGTCGCTGTACGCCAGAAGAAGGAAGGGCAGGTGCACACCATCGCAACCACGAAGGCTGAGGAATTTCAGCGTGACGCGGCAGACGTACGATATCAGTCCGACCCCGAAAGATGTCACCTTCTTCGCGCCGGAGATGTTCAGGCTTTTCAATCGCGGGCAGAAGGTTCCGATCGAGGTGAACAAGTCGTCTATGGTGGTGCTCACACCTGAGAGGTCAAGGTGCATCAGTGCATGGGGCTTCAACGTCAACATGAGATCCTCGACCGACCCAGAGTCTAACCTGCAACATCCCGATAAATCCATATATTCCAACTTGTCCAATGAAAGCACATGGCCGACGTTCGTCTCATCGAAAAATCCGGCGGCATCGAACCTAGATGCCGATGACAGCAGGAGACGTTTGATATTTGGCATGTGCCTCAGGCAATGGAAGATGGAATTTCCGCTCAACTTTTTACAGCCTGACAGATTGAGGTGCGTCACCTTGATGGAGTGCGTGCAGATTGCCGAGCAGACGGGAGTACGTCGTCGTCGCTGGTTGAGATCATCCCGAGCGCCACTCGGGTTCGACACCGCGCGTCTCTTAATCTCGAAGATTTTCTTCACCAAGCAGACGTGAGTACGTCGTCGTCGCTGGTTGAGATCATACCTAGCGTGACCCGGCTTCGAAGCCTCGCCGATCTTGTCGATTTTCGTCATGAGGTTGACGAGGCCAGCGTCGTCGATTTCGCGCAAATGTCGACACGAAGACAGGTTCAGGCTGTTCGATTGTCCCAAACTGACAAATACCCCGTCGTGGAACGTCGTGTTGACGAGCATCGGCGAGGACTGCCCGTTCAGGAGGGAGCCGAGGGGAAGGAACGAGAATAATCGCGGCCCCACTGCCGAAATTGCCGCGTTTAGGTCTGGGCATTCGTCGTTTGTAGATGGCATGTTCGCTTTGTGCGAAGGCTGATGAGGTAATGAAAGCTGACTCGCATGTGTCGCGCCAGTGGCGAGTGGTCCCAGCGTAGCCCGGGAGTGCATGTGTAGCGTGGGGGGGATTCGGACGGGGCGGATGTCGGGGCGGCGGCAAGGCGGCGGCGATGTAGCTGTCAAGGCATCGAAGAGCATAGAGACCACCAAGTCTGACAAGGAGAAGGAGGGGGATGTCGATCGAGGTGAAGAGAAGGCTTCTGCCAGCAATACACTACGCTGACGCATTCGTTTTTGGGTTTTGGTTTAGGGCTACATTGCAACAAACCCCATCAACACAACAATCAACTGAGCTGTAGAAGTGGAAATTCCCTCCTCAAGGACTGTTTCCCATCCTCCTCTTCTTCATGCACTTGCGGGAGTCATGGGCCCTGATCCTCTCGGCCTCGCGCTTCGCGTTTGCGTTCCCGGTGCAGCTGAAGTCTCTTTCTTCCTTTCGCTTTCTCCTCTTCCCTCTCCTCTGCAGTCTGGCTTGCTTTTCTATCAGCGTCCCTCTTTCTTCTCTTCGCCTTCTCCTCTTCCCTCTCCTCTGCAGTCAAGCTTGCTTTTCTATCAGCCTCGCTTTTTCTTTTCTTTGCATTCTCCTCTTCCCTCTTCTCTGCAGTCCAGCTTGCTTTTCTATCAGCCTCGCTTTTTCTTTTCTTTGCCTTCTTCTCTTCCCTCTCCTCCGGATCAAACTTTCGAATGGCCGAATCCAAACGCTCGTCGGATTTTCTCTTCATGCCATCCGTAACTACAATGATGTCGTTGATATCGTTGATGTTATTTGGACTGACAGGTATTCCAAATGTGGCCGTTATCGCTGAACAAGACTCCTTGAGGTAGGCAGATCTCTGATCAGTATCACAGAATTTGTTGTGGATCATCATCGGATGGACAATTTTTTCTTTATTCAAGATAGGCAGAGTCAAATGCATCGTACTAATGGCTTTGTAGGCGTCCGACCCAAAAGCAAAAAAACCGATGCTGTTCGGACAAATTGAGGGTAACGCTCTCATCAGCTCTGCCATTGGTTCCAGCATGACTGATGCCGCCGTGGCATAGCTGTCATCCCCGGGATACTTGCTTGCATTGCTACTCCAATCATATGGGGCAAGAACTGGAACAACATCGACGATAGCTATAGAACCATACACAATATTTCTTGCTACATCCCAATTGAATTGATGTTCGACAAGAATCCGAATCCATACTCGAGCTGCTTCCTTCAGCGATGGATTTTCGAACTCTCCATCGGTTCCAAGTCTCATTGGTCTTTCTTCGTTGCAAGTATCACTTGGAAAGTTACCAACAAAGATTACTCTAACATACTCAAGATCTGATGCATGTGAATCTGCTTCATGTGCTTTCTTTCCAATCATCTCTGCACCACTTTCAACATCATTCCATCCTGGTAATGCACGAACTATTGGACGTAAACAATCATGATCATATTTCCCACCACGCCCTCCCATGCCATGACACCGATATTGTTCTGGAAGGTGATATGGCATGACATCTTCCCCACTGTACTTGAGAAAGCCCTCAGGAATCCAATCCAAAACCCCATCATCAGATACCGCTCGATGAACAGTAGCAATGCTGCCACTCGTGGGAGCAAAATCACTAATATTCGGAAGGGATGATTCGAAACCGCTTCGATAGGTGGATGCGGATGGGTTTTCCGAAGTGGTTTTGTCGTTCAGAATTGTCTTTCGCTCCATTATTTTCTCTTAGCTCGAGAATTTCTAAAAGGGGTGTTGCTACCGTACGAGCGATTCAGAAAGCTGATTTTTTGGCAGTCGCTTTGCGAGCAAGTCTCGATGGT